>SJXQ01011335.1:0-53826 GCA_006408695.1 Aepyceros melampus
AGCTGACCAGAAGCATCTGATCTTTTTATGTGTCTTTTACACATGACTCAAAATGGCTAAACTGACAAAATGTGGTCCACTGGAGAAGGGAATGGCAAACTACTTCAGTATTCTTGCACTGAGAACCCCATGAACAGTGTGAAAAAGCAAAAAGATAGGACATTGAAAGATGAACTCCCCAGGTCAGTAGGTGCCCAATACGCTACTGGAGATGAATGGAGAAATAACTCCAGAAAGAATGAACAGAGAGCCAAAGCAAAAACAACACCCAGTTGTGGATATGATTAGTGATAGAAGCAAGGTCTGATGCTTTAAAGAGCAAGATTGCATAGGAACCTGAAACGTTAGGTCCCATGAATCAAGGCAAATTGGAAGAGGTCAAACAAGAGATGGCAAGAGTGAACGTCAACATTTTAAAATTAGGGAACTAAAATGGACTGGAATGGGTGAATTTAACTCAGATGACCATTATATCTACTACTGTGGGCAAGAATCCCTTAGAAGAAATAGAGTAGGCATCGTAGTCAACAAAAGAGTCCAAAATGTAGTACTTTGATGCAATCTCAAAAATGACAAAATGATCTCTGTTTATTTCCAAGGCAAACCATTCAATATCATGGTAGTTCAAGTCTATGCCCTGACCAGTAATGCAGCTGAACAGTTCTATAAAGACCTACCAGGCCTTCTAGAACTAACACCCCCCAAAAGATGTCCTTTTCACTATAAGGGACTGTAATGCAAAAGTAGGAAGTCAAGAAACACCTGGAGTAACAGGCAAATTTGGCCTTAGAGTACAGAATGAAGCAGGGCAAAGGCTAATAAAGTTTTGCCAAGAGAATGCACTGGTCAAAGGAAACACCCTTTTCAAACAATGCAAGAGAAGACTCTACACATGGACATCACCAGATGGTCAACACGAAAATCAGATTGATTATATTCTTTGCAGCCAAAGGTGGAGAAGCTCTATACAGCCAGCAAAAACAAAACTGGGAGCTGACTGTGGCTCAGATCATGAACTCCTTTTGACAAATTCAGACTTAAATTGAAGAAAGTAGGGAAAACCACTAGACCATTCAGTTATGACCTAAATTAAATCCCTTATGATTTTACAATGGAAGTGAGAAATAGATTCAAGGGACTAGATCTGACAGACAGAGTGCCTGATGAACTATAGATGGAGGTTCATGATATGGCACAAGAGACAGAAATCAAGACCATCACCAAGAGAAATAAATGCAAAAATGAAAAATGGTTGTCTGAGGAGGCCTTACAAATGACTGTAAAAGGAAGAGAAGCAAAAAGCAAAAGAGAAATGGAAAACTATGCCCGTTTGAATGCAGAGTTCCAAAGAATAGCAAGAGGATATAAGAAAGCCTTCCTGAGTGATCAGTGCAAAGAAATATAGGAAAACAATAGAAAGGGAAAGACTAGAGATCTCTTCAAGAAAATTAGAGACACCAAGGGAACATGTCATGCAAAGAAAGGCTCAATAAAGGATAGAAATATTATGGACCTAACAGAAGCAGAAGATATTAAGAAGAGGTGGCAAGAATAAACAGAAAAACTATTCAAAGAAGATCTTCACCACCCAGATAATCATGATGGTGTGATCACTCATCTAGAGCCAGACATCCTGGAATGTGAAGTCAAGTGTGGGCCTTAGGAAGCATCACTAACAAAGCTAGTGGAGGTGATGGAATTCCAGTTGAGCTATTTCAAATCCTAAAAGATAATGCTGTGAAAGTGCTGCTCTTAATATGCTAGCAAATTTGGAAAACTCAGCAGTGGCCACAAGACTGGAAAAGATCAGTTTTCATTCCAATCCCAAAGAAAGGCAATGCCAAGGAATGCTTAAACTACTGCACAATTGCACTCATCTCACACGCTAGTAAAGTAATGCTCAAAATTCTCCAAGCCTGGCTTCAACAGTATGTGAACTGTAAACTTCCAGATGTTCAAGCTAGTTTTAGAAAAGGCAGAGGAGCCAGAGATCAAATTTCTAACATCTGTTGGATCATCAAAAAAGTGAGAGAGTTCCAAAAAACCCATCTCTAATTCCCAAAGCCTTTGGCTGTGTGGATCACCACAAACTGTGGAAAATTCTTCAAGAGATGGGAATACCAGACCACCTGACCTCCTTCTTGAGAAATCTGTATGCAGATCAGGAAGAAACAGTTTGAACTGAACATGGAACAACAGACTGGTTCCAGATAAGAAAAGGAGTACGTCAAGGCTGTGTATTGTCACCCTGCTTATTTATCTTTATGCAGAGTACATCATGAGAAGTGCTGGACTGGATGAAGCACAAGCTGGAACCAAGATTACTGGGAAAAATATCAATAACCTCAGAAAAGCTGATGACACCACCTTTGTGGCAGATAATGAAGAACTAAAGAGATTCTTGATGAAATTGAAAAGGGAGAGTGAAAAATTTGGCTTAAAGATCATGACATTCAGAAAACTAAGATCATGACATCCATCACTTTGTGGCAAATAGATGAAGCACAGTGGAAACTGTGGCAGACTTTTTTTTGGCACTGCTTCAAAATCACCGCAGATGGTGACTGAAATTAAAAGACACTCCTTGGAAGAAAAGTTATTAGCAACCAAGACAGCATGTTAAAAAGCAGAGACATTTATTTACCAACAAAGGTCTATCTAGTCAAGGCTATGGTTTTTCCAGCAGTCAAGTATGGATGTGAGAGTTAGACTCTAAAGAAAGTTGAGCACCAAAGAACTGATGCTCCAACTGTGGTGTTGGAGAAGACTCATGAGAGTCCCTTCGACAGCAAGGCAATCCAACCAGTTCATCCTAAAGTAAATCAATTCTGAATATTTATTGGAAAGACATGTTGAAGCTGAAATTCCAATATTTTGGCCACCTGATGTGAAGAACTGACTCATTTGAAAAGACCCTGATGCTGGGAAAGATTGAAGGCAGTAAGAGAAGGGGATGACAGAGGATGAGATGGTTGGATGGCATCACCGATTCAATGGACATGAGTTTGAGTAAACTCCGGAAGTTGGTGATGGACAGGGAGGTATGGCATGCTGCAATCCATTGAGCACAAAGTGTCATGGCTGAGTGACTGAATTGAACTGAACTAATTGTGGGTGATGTTAGGCAGCAACCAAACTCTTCCATATAAGGTGTGACCATCATGTGCACACTCTATATGTGAAACACTTGGTCATAAAAGCAAATAGAGACATCCCCCGTGTCCCAGTGATTCTTCTGGTAGAGAAATACTTGACAAAAATGCCTGCATGTGTTCTCTGGAAGACGTTTACAGGAATGCACATAGCAGCATTGTTCGTAATTGCCCATAGTTGTACTCTACTGAAACCCTCATAACAGTAGAATATGCCAACACATTCCCTTATATTCCAACAACTGTATGCTTTATTTTCATAAAAAAGAATGATCCTCAAAGATACACAGTTCTATGAGTGAATCTTACAAAATAGAGATTGAATGAAGCCAGACACAAGAGGAATCATGATTTCTTTTATTTGCAAGTGGTTGACAGTAGTGACCCTTGGAGAGAGGTTCATGATGGAAAAGAAGCCTAGGTGACTCTTTGGGTGCTGGGTTCCACTGAAGTTTTTAATACTTTGTCTTTGTTTTTTAATCTAGAGAATGATTATACAGTTTGCTAAAATTCATTGTGTTATATATACAACCACAATATGAAAGATTTTTCAGTATACATGTAATGTTTCAATTAAAAGTAAGAAAATAATAATATTTCAAACATGTTATGAAAATCTCAGCAGTCATACATAGTTGCAGACAGGGTATTTTGAGTAATTTAATATCACAAAACCCAAATCACACCTCTCTGCCCAAGGGCAACAATTACCTGGGGACATTTAGGGTAAGTATTTGACAGCAGCAAAAGGTCTTGGATTGCAGCAAGAGCCTAGAACATAGACACCCATTTAACATCACAGCCAGGACCACCCCATAGCAGCACTGTCTATCACTCATCTCTGCATGAACCTTGGATATGGGAGGGAGAGTCTCCTACACATGCAGAGCACATCAATCTTGTGGCTTAAAAAATAAAAATACATACACACACACAACACACAGTGAATTCTATTTCTTTATGAACTCTCCTTATCTACCAGTTAGATTTTAATTTTCCATGATTTAACCCACTTTTATTAAGCATATTGTTTGCAAAAATGCATACTGCATGTTTTAGGAAATCTCATGCATACGGAGAATGAAAAGTCAATCATGTGGTGATGGAGATTATACAGATTGCTTACCCTTCCTCTATTCCCCCTTCTTCCCTAACGAGAGGATCCTGATCTCAATTTATTTTAGGTCAATGATATGCTCATCTAAAATAAGAACTGACACATGACTGAGTTGATTAAGGGTTCTGGTTAATTTAGTCTGCTTAAGATGTCAAGAGCAAATAACTTGTTTGTTTTTCCTTTCTACATAAATATATCCAAATATGAGCAATCAAACACACAAACATTTAAAATTTCATGCTAGTTTATAACACAACAGTAATAAAAGGAAAGAGAGGAGAATTAGAAACAACTAAATGTAAGATCCAGACAACTGAAGAGGATAGACCTGTGAATTTTCAGATAATTAGAAATTTGTCTATATTTTCCCACCAATTTAGATATCTGGGGGCTTGAAACTCTATAGCTGTCAGAATCATAATTTTCTTAAAATATGTAAAAAAGTAAATGTAGAACTAAAAACATGGTCAAGAATCATGGAACTACCAGGAATGAAAAAACACGAAAAGTAAAATTAAAAACTCACTTAATGGGCTATTCTAGAATACAAGAAATAGATAAAAAAGAAACATAGAAATAAAAGTTAGATCTGGCATGTTTTCAAAACTCAGGTATTCAATGATATGTAATACTCAAATAAGAGGTTAAATATTAAGAAGCACAAAATGAGAATGTCTGAAAATTGTCTCAGTTCATTCCAAGGAGAAAATGAAAAGAATGGAAGACAGAAAACATCTGAAGTAATACAGCTGAGCATGTCTATAGATTTGATAAAACATAAGAATTCCCAGTTTTAGGAAACAGAATGAAAACCATTATGTGTGAATAAATGAAAAATCCAATAAAGGTATATTAAAGTTCATCTCAAGAAAAACAAAAGAAAAAAGATGAAAAAGACCTGCTATCATACTGCAGAAGAATAATCAGCAAAAGTAGAAAGAAAATAAACTGAAAAACACCTTACTGTGCTAAGATTTAAAGGAACTCCTGTGTAGAATTATAGAGGTAAGCCATTGGTAATTTGATAGGGATTGCACTGAATCTGTAGATTGTATTTGGCAGTATAGTCATTTTCACAATATTGATTCTTCCTACCTAGGAATATACAATATCTCTCCATCTGTTTATGCATCTTTTATTTCTTTCATTAGTGTCTTATAATTTTTTGTGTACAGTTCTTTTGTCTCCTTAGGTAAGTTTATTCCTAGATATTTAATTCTTCTTTTGGCAATGGAGAATGGGATTGATTCCTCAATTTCTCTTTCTAATTTTTCATTTTTAGTATAGAGAAATGCAAGTGATTTCTGTGTATTGATTTTGTATCCTGCAACTTTGTTAAATTCACTAATTAGCTCTAATAATTTTCTGGTACTATCTTTAACATTTTCTATGTACAATATCATGTCATTTGCAAACAATGAGAGTTTTACTTCTGTTCTGATTGGGATTCTTTTTATTTCTTTTTCTTCTCTGATTGCTGTAGCTAGGACTTCCAGAACTATGTTGAATAATAGTGGTGAAAGTGGACACCCTTGTCTCATTCCTCATCTTAGAGGGAAGGCTTTTAGTTTTTCACCATTGAGAATAATGTTTGCTGTAGGTTTATGATATATGGCCTTTACTATGTTGAGGTAGATTCTTTCCATGGCCATTTTTGGAAGAGTTTAAATCATAAATGAGTAATGAATTTTGTCAAATGCTTTTTCTGCATCTATTGAGATTATCATATGATTTTTACCTTTCAATTGGTTCATATCGTATCACATTGATTGATTTGTGTATACTGAAGAATCCTCACATTCCTGGATTAAACTCAACTTCATCATGGTGTATGAGCTTTTGGATATGTTGCTGAATTCTGTTGATAAAATTTTGTTGAAGACTTTTGCATCTATGTTCATCAGTGATATTGGCCTGTAGTTTTCCTTTCTGTGTTGTCTTTTTCTGGTTTTGGTATCAGGGTGATGGTGGCCTCATAGAATGAGTTTGGAAGTATTCCTTCCTTTGCAATTTTTTGAAAGAGTTTTAGAAGGATAGGCATTAGCTCTTCTCTAAATGTTTGATAGAATTCTCCTGTGAAGCCCTCTGGCTTTTGTGTTTTGGGAGATTTTTGATCAAAGCTTCAATTTCAGTGCTTGTAATTGGGTTGTTCATAATTTCTATTTCTTCCTGGTTCAGTCTTGGAAGATTGTTCTAAGAATTTGTCCATTTCTTTCAGGTTATCCATTTTATTGCCATATAGTTGTTCACAATAGTCTCATAATCCTTTGTATTTCTGAGGTAAGATTGTATTGCTATAAACTTTCCTCTTAGAACTGCTTTTGCTGCATCTCATAGGTTTTTGAGTTGTCATGTTTTCATTGTCATTTGTTTCTAGAAATTTTTTTATTTTCCTTTTGATTTCTTCAGTAACTTTTGGTTATTTAGAAACATGCTGTTTAATCTCCAAGTGTTTGTGTTTCTTACAGTTTTCTTCTTATAATTGATATCTAGTCTCATAGCATTGTGGTCAGAGAAGATGCTTGATATGATTTCAATTTTCTTAGATTTACTGAGGTTTGATTTGTGACACAAAGTGTGGTCTATCCTGGGGAATGTTTCATGTGTACTTGAGAAGAAGGTGTATTCTTCATTTACATGAAATGTCGTGAAGATATCAATGAAATCCATCTCATCTAATATATCATTTAAGACTTGTGTTTCTTTATTAATTTTCCATTTTGATGATCTGTCCATTGGTGTAAGTGGGGTGTTACAGTCTCCTACTATTATTGTGTTAAGGTCAAATTCTCCTTTTATATATGTTAGTGTTTGTCTTATGTATTGAGGTGCTCCTATGTTGGGTAAATAAATATTTACAATTGTTGTCTTCCTCTTGGATTGATCCTTGATCATTATGTAATGTCCTTCCTTCCTTATCTTTTGTAATCTTTGTTATTTTAAGGTCTATTTTGTCTGATATGAGGATTGCTTCTCCAGTTTTCTTTTGCTTCCTATTTGCATGGAATATATTTTTCCATCATCTCATATTCATCTATATGTGTCTTTAGGTCTGAAGTGGGTTTCTTATAGACTGCATATATATGGGTCTTGTTTTTGTATCCATTCAGCCAGTCTGTGTCTTTTGGTTGGAGCATTTAATCCACTTACATTTAAAGTAATTATTAATATATGTGTTCCTATTGTCATTTACTTAATTGTTTCTGGTGGATTTTGTAGATCCTTTTTCTTCTCTTGTATTTCTTAACTATATAAGTCCCTTTAACATTTGTTGTAAATCTGGTTTGGTGGTACTGAATTCTCTTAATTTTGCTTGTCTAAAAAGCTTTTTATTTCTCCATCAATTTTGAATGAGATCCTTGCTGGGTACAGTAATCTTGGTTGTAGATTTTTCCCCTTCAATACTTTAAATATATCCTGCCATTTCCTTCTTCCCAGTAGAGTTTCTGCTGAGAGAACAGCTGTTAACCATATGGGCTTTCCCTTGTATGTTACTTGTTGCTTCTCCCTTGCTGCTTTTAATATTCTTTCTTTGTGTTTATTCTTTATTAGTTGGATTAGTATGTGTCTTGGCATGTTTCTCCTTGGGTTTACCCTGTATAGGACTCTTTGTGCCTCTTGGACTTGATTGACTATTCCCTTTTCCATGTTGGGAAAATTTCCAACTATAATCTCTTCAAAAAATTTCTCATACCCTTTCTTTTCCTCTTCTTCTTCTGGGACCCCTATAATTCGAATGTTGGTACCTTTGATATTGTCCCAGAAGTCTCTGAGACTATCATCAGTTCTTTTCATTCTTTTTAGTTTATTCTGCTCTTCAGAAGTTATTTCCATCATTTTATCTTCCAGCTCACTGATTCATTCTTCTGCTTCAGATATTCTGCTATTGATTCTTTCTGGAGTATTTTAATTTCAGTAATTGTGTTGTTTGTCTCTCTATATTTATCTTTAATTCTTCCAGTTCTTTGTTAATTGATTCTTGCATTTTCTCCTTTTTGTTTTCAAGGTTTTTTATTATCTTTACTATCATTATTCTTAATTCTTTTTCAGGTAGTTTGCCTATTTCCTCTTCATTTGTTTGAACTTCTGTGTTTCTAGTTTGTTCTTTTATTTGTGTAGTATTTCTCTGCCTTTTCACTATTTTTTTTTGTAACTTATTGTGTTTGGGATCTCTTTTTCCCAGGCTTCAAGGTTGAATTCTTCTTTTCCTTTTTGTTTCTGCCCTGCTAAGGTTGGTCCAGTGGCTTGTGTAAGCTTCATATAGGGCGATATTTGTGCTGAGTTTTTGGTTGGTTGCTTGTTTTTCCTCTGTTGGGCAAGGCTGCGTGAGGTAATCCTGACTGCTGATGACTGGGCTTGTATTTCTGTTTTGTTTGTTGTTTAGATGAAGCCTCCTGCACAGGGTGTTACTGGTGGTTGTGTAATGCCAGGTCTTGTATTCAGATGGTTTCCTTCGTGTGAGTTCTCACTATTTGATACTCCTTAGGGTTAATTCTTTGGTAGTCTAGGGTCTTGGAGCCAGTGCTCCCACTCCAGCGGCTCAGGGCTTGATCTCTGGTCAGGAATGAAGATTCCACAAGTGGTTTGTTATAGCATTAAGTATGTGGACCAGAACAAACTCTGGTAAATTCTTCAAGAGATGAGAATACCACACCAACTGACCTGCCTCTTGAGAAATCTGTATGCAGGTCAGGAAGCAACAGTTAAAATTGGACATGGAACAACAGACTGGTTCCAAATTGGGACAGGAGTATGTCAAGGCTGTATATTGTCACTTGCTTATTTAACTTATATGCAGAGTACATCATGAGAAATGCTGGGCTGGATGAGGCACAAGCTGGAAGCAAGATTACTGGGAGAAATATCAATAACCTCAGATATGCAGATGACACCAGCCTTATGGCAGAAAGCAAAGAAGAACTAAAGAATTCTTTATAAAAGTGAAAGAGGTGAGTGAAAAAGTTCACTTAAAGCTCAACATTCAGAAAACTAAGATTATGGCATCTGGTCCCATCATTTCATGGCAAAAAGATGGAGAAACAGTGGAAACAGTGTCAGACTTTATTTTTTTGGGCTCCAAAATCACTGCAGATGGTGACTGCAGCCATGAAATTAAAAGACGCTTGTTACTTGGAAGAAAAGCTATATTTTAATCTGGTACTACTCCTGTGTGTACTTGCCTTCAATGTTCACAGCTATCAGAACTAGTGTGTTTTCTTTTGTGGGAGCTTTCAGTGTCCTTTTATATAGTCCAGAGACACAAAGTCTGCCTAGTTGATTGTGTGAATTTAATCTGCAGCTTGTACAGCTGGTGGGAAGGTTTTGGGTCTTCTTCCTTAGCCACACTGCCCCCTGGGTTTCAACTGTGGTTTTATTTCCACCTATGCATGTGGATCATCCACTGGGGTTTGCTCCTGAGGCTGCCTTGGAGGCCTTCGGTCTCTCCCAGTGAGGGCCAGGTGTGGAGGTGGTTCAGCTGCTTGGGTCGCAGGGGTTCTGGCAGCACCAGGTACCCAGGGGAGTTGGCAGCTAGGGCAGCAGGAAATACAGTGCTTTAGAAGGATGTGCCAAACAGTATTGGCCAATATGCTCTAGTATTCTTGGCTGGAGAACCTCCCTCCCCGACAGAGAAGCCTGGCAGGACACAGTCTACAGGGTCACAAAGATTGTAGGACACTACAGAAGTGACCCTGTGTGCATAGATGCAAGACTTACTTGTCTGTGGCAGCTCTGCCCCAATGAGAGTTGAGAGTTGAGTGTGAAGGTGGTGCAGCTGCTTGGCTTGTGGGGACCCTGGTGGTGCCAAGTGTGCAGGAACACGGACTGCTTGTGCTGCAGGAGTTACAGCCCTGTCAGAGTCTTTTTCGAGCCTCTTGTAGCAGGCCATCAGAAGACCTCTTGGGCCAGTGTTTCTCTGTAGCTCTGCCCATTCAGGCCTGGGATCCTTGCCTAGGTCCTTCTCTGTTGTTCAGTGAGTTAAGCACAAAGAGGGGCCCCCTGGCTGGGGTCCTACTCTATAGTTCAGTGCATCAGACGTTTGATGAATCAGCTTCTTTTTTGTTCAGCTGCTGATGCTGGCATGTGGTTAGAGAGATGGTACAGTGATGGCTCCACCCCCTATGCATGACTCAGCAGTATCTCCTTGCTTCCATGGCTGCCTGGCTTTCCTCCACAGGCATTTCCCACCACAATCTTCTCCCTCACATCCCCTTGATCTGTTCTCCTCAATCAACAGCAGCCCTCACCCTGGGATTGCTCCACAATCCCTAAACTCCAGCTCCCAGTCACTATGCCTTCCAGGGGACCTGGCTGCGGCAAGGACTGATTCTCATTCCATTTAGGTTGCTACAGATCAGTTGTTTCACTCTCAGCCTTCAATGTTTCTCCTCTGACTAAGACAATTGCCCTGATGTGGGGATCAGGCATCACATGCGCAGCCTGCAGGCAGGCTAGAAAGCCATCAGAGAGGTTTTTGGATTGAAACACTGTTTCAAATGCAGAAGATGAAAGCCCTGAGTTGACTTTTTCCAGAGAATGTCAGAAGAGTGGAAAAGCAGACAGATTCTTATTTTTGGGGGTACATTCTCAGGAAATGCCAGGGGGGAAACGTGAGATCTGACTCGTCCTTGTCCATCAAATCTCTGCCACATGACCTTGTCACGGGTGGGATTCCTCATGCTGGCTTCTGGCAACCTCACACCTGGGAAGCTCCCCAGGGGTGGAGAGCCAGGAGCTGGAGCCAGTACAGGATGGCACTTTCTCACTTTGTTTTGGAGGTCTCCTCTCCTGCAGCCTCCTTCTCCCACTGTTTCAGTGGGTATTCCAATAGATGGGAGATTATTCTAAAGAATGGAGGAGAGATTGGGGCTGAGCAGACCCCCCCAAAGTATGTACTTCACAAGACAAGAGCCTGGAAAGGAGAAAGAGCTGAAAGAAGGAAAATGGATTTGTACACACTGTTGAAGACAATAGTAACTATGAGAAGAGATGACAGGAAGGATGCTTAATGGAAGGAGGAAAAGGTGGAAAGGATGCTTAATGGAAGGTGGAGGATGAAAAGCCCCACAGCACTTCTGCCTCTGAGATACACTATTAGCAGGTATGGCAAGAGTATAGCAGCCCCACAATTTATCTTGTCTATGGATTTTTGTGAAGCCAGCGTCCTTGCTCCCATAAAAATAATGTGACAAATGGAGGATGTGTTCCCAGGTCAGCCTACAAAAGACCAGTGGCCCCATGATGACCAGATAACTGGCTGGTCCTGGGATACAGCAAAGTGTCCTCCTGAGCCTAGAAGCAGGGGTATGAGGCTATCCTTGGGGTGATGCCTGAGGTCCACAGGGGAGACCTGTGTAGGAAATAGTTGGCAAATAATCTTCCTGACCTGGCAGCTAGGTTAAACATATCGAACCTGTGTCTAGAAAATGACCCTGCAGTTATGTGGGCTCTGGTTACAGGGCACTCTCAAATGGAGAGGGGTCACCCACTGGGCTGTGTCCCAGCACTGAGCAGTGCAGCTGGAGGTGGGGCTGGGCTCTGCCTTCCTGACAGTCATCCCATCTCCCTGTCAAGCATTCACACTTGCGTGTGCAGTGTGCATGTGTGAAAGGAGGGCATTGTGTCCATAAAGCCTTTCTTTGGATTTCCCACAAAGCAAGCACACTTTCAGTAATGTGGCCCCCCACAAAAGGTTCTGCTTGATCTGGTGTTCAGGAGCATATAATGGTTCAACAAATTGATATCTGCCAACTTTATGAATCTCTGGATGAGTGGTTGGCATCCTCGAGTCAGACCCACTCTAGGACCTGTCACTGGTGGGGTTTCCAAGCCTTCAGACCAGCCTGCCCTCATGGGCCGTGTACAGATTTCTTGATACTTGAATACTCACAGTATAAATAACAGGGGTGTGTCCTGAGGGAGCGGGGACAGCCCACAGAGTGTGGGGAGCAGAATAAGGAGCAAAGTAAGGGGGTGCTCTTTCCTTGTCAGAGGCAAGGCTGAGCTTCGTGGTGCTGGGGGGTGGAGCGCCATGCAGTCAGCTCCATGCTCATTTGCACTTGCCCGGCAATGTTTACTGAGTGCTGACTCTGGGTCAGGTAGCACTCTGGGTGCTGACACAAGCTGTTCTGATGGAGGGTACATCTAGTTTGCCTCTATGGATGTGTGTGTGTGTGTGTGTGTGTGTGTGTGAGGCGTACAGAAAGTACATAAATAAGTCTGGCAAGTTCAAATAGTGATGACGACTATGAAGGGAAGAAAGCAGGAGATGGGATAGAATGGTAGTGTGGGTCTGGTCAGCAATGGCCTCTCTGACGGGGCCAGGTGTAAGTGTAGACTGAGTGGTGAGGAGGAGGAGGAGCTGGCCAAGGAAGATTCAGGGCAGAGAGTTCCAGGCGGAGGGAAAAGTAAGTACAGAACCTAAAGGCAGAGGAAGCTTGGAGGCAGGAGGCTGGCCAGCGGGGCTGGGTTGGGAACAAAGCAGTGGGATTCAGCTAGGCTGGGGGAGATTTTCCTGGGTCTTCTGCTGCATGTCAGGAGTTCAGATTTTATTCCAAATGCAGCGGGAAGGGAAACCCATGACCTGATCTGTGATTTTTTTTTTTTTTTAGTTTTATTTATTTATTTTTTTTTTACTTTACAATATTGTATTGGTTTTGCCATATATCGACATGAATCTGCCACGGGCATACATGTGTTCCCCATCCAGAACTCCCCTCCCATCTCCCTTCCCATCCCATCCCTCTGGGTCATCCCAGTGCACCAGCCCCGAGCATTCTGTATCATGTATTGAACCTGGACTGGTGATTTGTTTCACATATGATAATTTACATGTTTTGGGCTCCAAAATCACTGCAGATGGTGACTGCAGCCATGAAATGAAAAGACGCTTACTCCTTGGAAGAAAAGTTATGACCAACCTAGTTAGCATATTGAAAAGCAGAGGCATTATTTTGCCAACAAAGGTCCGTCTAGTCAAGGCTATGGTTTTTCCAGTAGTCATGTATGGATGTGAGAGTTGGACTGTGAAGAAGGCTGAGTGCTGAAGAATTGATGCTTTTGAACTGTGGTGTTGGAGAAGACTCCTGAGAATCCCTTGGACTGTAAGGAGATCCAACCAGTCTATTCTGAAGGAGATTGGCCCTGGGTGTTCATTGGAAGGAATGATACTAAAGCTGAAGCTCCAGTACTTTAGCCACCTCATGCGAAGAGTTAGCTCACTGGAAAAGACTCTGATGCTGGGAGGGATTGGGGGCAGGAGGAAAAGGGTACAACAGAGGATGAGATGGTTGGATGACATCACTGACTCGATGTAAGTGAGTTTGAGTGAACTCCGGGAGTTGGTGATGGACAGGGAGGCCTGGCCTGCTGCGATTCATGGGGTCGCAAGGAGTCGGACAAAACTGAGCGACTGAACTGAACTGAACTCAATTCAACTCAACTGAATTTACATGTTTCTAAGCAATTCTTGCAAATCATCCCACCCTAGCCCTTCCCACAGAGTTCAAAAGACTATTTTATACATCTGTGTCTCTTTTGCATACAGGGTTATTGTTACCATCTTTCTAAATTCCATATAAATGCGTTAGTATACTGTATTTGTGTTTTTCTTTCTGACTTACTTCACTCTGTATAATAGGCTGTAGTTTCATATACTTCATTAGAACTGATTCAAATGTATTCTTTTTAGTGGCTGAGTAATATTCCATCGTGTATATGTACCATAGCTTTCTTATCCATTCATCTGCTGATGGACATCTAGGTTGCTTCCATGTAATGGCTATTATAAACAGTGCTGTGATGAACATTGGGGTACATGTTGTCTCTTTCAATTCTGGTTTCCTTGATGTGTATGCCCAGCAGTGGGATTGCTGGGTTGTATGGCAGTTCTATTTCCAGTTTTTTAAGGAATCTCCACACTGTTCTCCATAATGGCTGTACTAGTTTGCATTCCCACCAACAGTGTAAGAGGGTTCTCTTTTCTCCACACCCTCTCCAGCATTTATTGCTTGTAGACTTTTGGATAGCAGTCATTCTGACTGGCGTGAAATGGTACCTCATTGTGGTTTTGATTTGCATTTCTCTGATAATGATTGATGTTGAGCATCTTTTCATGTGTTTGTTAGCCATCTGTATGTCTTCTTTGGAGAAATGTCTGTTTAGTTCTTTGGCCCACTTTTTGATTGGGTCATTTATTTTTCTGGAATTGAGCTGCAGGAGTTGCTTGTATATTTTTAAGATTAATTCTTTGTCCGTTGCTTTGTTTGCAATTTTTAATGCTTCTCTAGCTGCTAAATGGAGACTAGACTAGGGGGTGTGGGAGGAAGTGAAAAGCAGGTTAGAAGGTTATTGCAGTGATCCTGGGGAAGAGCAAGTCTCTCCTCCCTTTTACTTTCCCCTGTCTTTTCCAAATAAAACCTCTACTCTATAAGCACTAGGCAACTCAGATAAAGGTTCTAAGGAAAGAGAGCAATCTCCTTGAACAATTTCTCCATAGGGCTGGGCCATTAACCCTTCAGAGTTATTTTCCTTTGTAAAGGCGTGTTAATCACAATGGATTTCTGATTGGTAGAATTTCACTCAGGGAAGGAAAAGCACTCTCACTAACTGGGGGATATTTTGGTCAGGGCCGACATTTATAGCAATTCTTAAACTTCATGTGTTACAATGCAGATTCCTTGTCAGTTTGTCTGTGAAGGGACCTGAAGTTTTGCTTTTCTGACATTTCCCCATGGACTTCTTTGAGTTATAAGTTTTTTCTTAATTATTATTTTAAATTTTATTTATTTTTAGGTGCACAGCATGTGGGATCTTTGTTCCCTGACCAGGGACTGAACTTGCGTCTCCAGCACTGGAAGTATGGAGTGTTAACCACTGGATTGCCATGGAAGTCCAGAGTTGTAAGGTTTTAAAGGACTTTGTTTGACATATTAAAGACAGGTCAGAATATTAAAAACTGCTTTCTGGATATTAATTTGATCATTTGTTCATTTGTTCTGAAGGGTATCAGAATATGTCATGCCAATTGATGCCACTTTGGCATAAGAATTATTTTGACTGGAGGCAATTGAAAAAAAGACAAAGGAAGATTTCTCTGCCCTCCCTATATCTGCCTAAAAGCTGGCTATAAATTTTCCTTCATGGAAATTTTGTACTCTGACCTCTCCTTCCTCCCCTATTCTTGTACCACAATGAGAGAATGACTCTTATCACTAAAGACAGAGGGCCAGCACTGAGATGAGTCTGTATAAGCCAACCTTACTAAATAACCCTTATCTACTGTTAGTGTCCCTTATATATTTACCACTTCTAGGAGCTTTCACCAGAAGCATCTTTGTCATTAGACAATTTTGTTGCAAGCATTTTTGCTACAAGCATTTTCACTGCATAACTAATTGGTCATAAGGCAATTTTGCTGTAAAAAATAAAATGATGAAAAAGAAAAGAGGGACATTGAAAAAGGGTGTAACGAAACATGAAAAATTGATAGCAAAATAAAAAGACTTTATTGTGAAATACAAAATATTTTAATCCATTAAAATGTGTGTAGATTCATGGCCATACTGCAGAAATAACTGATTTTATTTCAAGGGTTGGTCCTAAGAACTTGTCTTTTGAGTTTCTCATTCTTAGTATTACGCATTTTTTAAATTGATTTTTCTTCCAGTCTGGCATCACACTTTTTCTTTCTTGCTAAAATTTCTTCCTTCATTAAAAAGTGTATCTATTTCCAAACACTAAGATGCATCTTTGTTACTGAGCTTTCTATTGCATTGTGAAAGCCTCCACACTTTATCCTTGGCATATTGTCACATGTCTGTTGATAGATATTCCCAAGTTCTGTGGGAAATATGAGTTCCATTGTGTGCCTTTGAGGTCCTTTGCCTCTTTTTTTTCTGCAATGTAGTATGTTTTAAAATAAGAAACCAACTCTTGGGGCAAATCATTGTCTGTCAACTCAACAAAGCTATCAATAACATCGCTAACTGGAAGAAATACTAACATTGAAACCAAACTGTCAAACCAAACTGTCAACCAGTTATTTTATCTTTGACTGCAAAATTGCCTTACAGCCAATTAGTTATGTGGTAGAAATGTCTGTGGCAAAAATGTTTATAGCAAAGAAGCTAATGTGAAAATACCAGAGACAATATTTATCCTCCCACTATCTATGTCCCATAGAAAACCCAGATCCCCCTCCTTTGTATAATCCCTTCTCCGCAATTTATCATCCTTTGCTAAAGTGGCATATAAGCCCTTGAGGATTGCTTTTGGTTTTTCATTTCTTTCTCTGAAACCTCTGTGCATATAAAAATATTAACATCAAATGAAATTTGTATGCTTTTCTTCTGCTAGTCTTTTGTCAATTTAATTTCTAGTCTCCAGTTTCAGTACCTAATAGGGTAGAGGAAAAAAATTACAGTTAATTCATTAAAATGTTTGTTGGTTACTAGGGATCATCGTATTTAAAGATATGAAAGAGTTTTCTGAGGAGATTGCCAAGACATATATTTTTACTGAGACTTTGAAAGCTGAACACATCTGGATTCTGGTGTTCCGATCCCATCCAGTGGTGTGCTGGTAAATGTCTTAAAACTGTCTCTGGGGAAAAATCTTGATTTACAGCTTTTGTTAATTTCTGTGATGTAAATCTTTCCCCAATGCTGACTTTCAGCTTTCAAAATGATATTACTTAATGATGTTGTTGTTGTTCAGATGCTAAGTCATGTCCGACTCTTTGCAACCCCATGAACTGCCCCTCGCCAGGCTTCTGTGTCCTCTACTATCTCCCTGAGTTTGCTCAAATTCATGTCCATTGAGTTGGTGATGCCATTCAACTATCTCAGGCTCTGTTTTCCCCTTCTCCTCTTTCCTTCAATCTTTCTGAGCATCAGAGTCTTTTCCAGTGTGTTGGCTCTTTGAATCAGGTGGCCAAAGTATTGGAGCTTCAGCTTTAGTACCAGTCCTTCCAATGAATATTCAGGGTTGATTTCCTTTAGGATTGATTGGTTTGATCAACTTGCCATTCAAGGGACTCTCGAGTCTTCTGCAGCACCACAGTTCAAAAGTATCAATTCTTTGGAGCTCAGCCTTCTGTATGGTCCAACTCTCACATCTATACATGACTGCTGGAAAAACCATAGTTTTGATTACCCAGACCTTTGTCAGCAAAGTGATGTCTCTGCTTTTTAATACACTGTCTATGTTTGTCATAGCTATTCTTCCAAGGAGCAAGTGTCCATTAATTTCATGGCTGAAGTCACCGTCCACATTGATTTTGGAGACCAAGAAAATGAAATCTGACACTGTTTCCACATTTTCCGCATCTACTTGCCACGAAGTCCCATGATGGGACTGGATACTATGATCTTCGTTTTTTGAATGCTGAGTTTTAAGCCATCTTTTTCACTCTCCTCTTTCATGTTCATCAAAGGACTCTTTAGTTCTTCTTTACTTTCTGCCATTAAAGTGGTATCATCTGCATATCTGAGGTTGTTGATATTTCTCCTGGAGATCTTGATTTCAGCTTGTGATTCATCACAGCATTTAGCATGATATTCTCGGCATATAAGTTAAACAATAGGGTGATAATACACAGTCTTGAAGCACTCCTTTCCCAGTTTTGAACTAGTTCATTGTCCCATGTCGGGTTTTAACTGTTGCTTCTTGACCTGCATACAGGTTTCTCAGGAGGCAGGTAAGATTGTCTGGTATTCCCGTCTCTAAGAATTTTCCACAGTTTGTTGTGATCCTGTGGCTCAGCTGGTAAAGAATCTGCCTGCAGTGCGGGAGACTTGGGTTCGATCTCTGGGTTGGGAAGATCCCCTGGAGAAGAGAAATGTTACCCACTCCAGAAATGCTACCCACTTCTGGCCTGGAGAATTCCATGGATTGTATAGTTCATGGGTCGCAAAGAGTTGTGCATGACTGAATGACTTTTGCTTTCACACAGTCAAAGGCTTTAGTGTAGATATGATACTACATTTTACTTAATGTAGATATAGATAATAATGGATACAATAGATAACATAAAGGACATAGATAATAGTCAAATATAGTCAAACATTTAAGAAGTGAGGCATTTATTATTTATCTTTTATTTTTTAATTCAATTTAATTTATTACTTTTTAACTTTTTTGATGTGGACCATCTTAAAATCATTTATTGAATTTTTTGCAATATTGCTTCTGTTTTATGTTCTGGTTTTCTGGCCACCAAGCATGTGGGACCTTAGCTCTCTGCCCAGGGATAGAACGCTCACTCTCTGCTTTGGAAGACAAAGTTATAACCACTTCAACTGCCAGGGAAGTCCCTGTACTTTAGTGTATAATATAATTTATTTCATTGTAAGTTTTGAAATTTAACAACTGGCTCACAAATTTCTTAAAAATTTAGCAGTTTCTTCCTCAAGCTTCTTCTTTGCCTTAGGTTCCAAATAAAATCCCTGTGTTGTAAACACTGTGTCCCATAAGTTAACTGTTTCCAAGAGAAGGAAGGAATCTCCTTGAATGAATTTTCTACCACTGCATCAGACCCCATTCATGCTCAGCCCATCCTTTAATTATTGCTATCAGGTGAGTTTTTGGTCTCAGAATTCTGATCATTTCCAAATTCTGTGGTAGGTGCTGGTAAGTGACGGCAGATGTGTTAGAAGTGATAGGTGATAAGAGGATGTCAGGATGACAATAATGAAGGTAAATAAGGTGGGAAGGAACAACCTGAGAGGCTTCAGGCCTTGTACCCTTTATCATCTTATCTAGAATTTAGATACAAATCCAGTTGCCTCTAACACCAAACTGACCTACTCAACAAAAATGTTATAGATATATCTATAAGACTACTAATATACGTATGTATGTGTGTGTCTCTGTGTGTGTGCATGCTCAGTCATGTTCGACTCTGCGACCCCATGAACTTTGGCCTGCCAGGCTCCTCTGTTCATGGGATTTTCCTGGCAAGAAAACTGGAGTGAGTTGCCATTTCCTCCTCTAGGGAACCTTTCTGACCTAGGGTTAGAATCCATGTCTCCTGCATTTGCAGGTGGATTCTTTACCACTGAGCCACTTGGGAACCCATACTTATATAAAAGACTACTTATATGTTTTATATACAGGCTAATTCATGCTGCTGTTTGGTAGAAACCAATGCAAAACAATAAGTAATTATCCTTCTGTTACAAATTAAAAAAAAAAGAAAATAAATCTACAAGCATAGTGTAGTGTCTTATCCCTTTCCATTTCATTGCTATTCCCTAGAGACAAGCAGTTTCAATTTTCAAATTTCAAATACTACTCTTGTATTTGCTTCAGTTGAGTTCAGTTCAGTTCACTCCAGTCACTCAGTCTTGTCCGATTCTTTGTGACCCAATGGGCTGCAGCATGCAAGCCTTCCCTGTCCATCACCAACTCCCATAGCTTGTTCAAACTCATGTCCATTGAGTAGATGATGTCATCCAACCATCTCATCTTCTGTGGTCCCCCTCTCCTCCTGCCTTCAATCTTTCCCACCATCAGGATCTTTTCCAATGAGCCACTTCTTTGCATCAGGTGGCCAAAGTATTGGAGTTTCACCTTTAGCATCAGTCCTTCCAATGAACACCCAGGACTGGTCTCCTTTAGGATGGCTTGTTGAATATCCTTGCAGTCCAAGGGAATCTCAAGAGTCTTCTCCAACACCAAAGTTCAGAAGCATCAATTCTTCGGTGCTCAGCTTTCTTTTATAGTCCAACTCTCATATCCATACATAACCACTGGAAAAATCATAGCTTTGACTAGTCTTGTTGGTAATGTCTCTTTTTAATATGCTGTCTAGGTTGGTCATAACTTTTCTTCCAAGGAGCAAGCGTCTTTTAATTTCATGGCTGCAGTCACCATCTACAGTGATTTTGGAGACCTAGAAAATAAAGTTTGTCACTGTTTCCATTGTTTCCCTATCTATTTGCCATAAGGCAATAGGACTGGCTGCATTGATCTTAGTTTTTTGAATGTTGAATTTTAAGCCAGCTTTTTCACTCTTTTCTTTCACATTCATCAAGAGTCTCTCCAGTTCCTCTTCACTTTCTGCCATAATGGTGGTGTCATCTGCACACCTGAGGTTATTGATATTTCTCCCAGCAGTCTTGATTCCAGCTTGTGCTTCATTCAGCCCACCATTTCGCAGGATGTACTCTACATGTAAGTTAAATAAGCACAGTGACAATATACAGCCTTGATCTACTCCTTTCCTCATTTGGAACCAGTCTGTTCCATGTCCAGATCTAACTGTTGCTTTCTGACCTGCATACAGATTACTCAGGAGGCAGGTAAGGTGATCTGGTATTCCCATTTCTTTAGGAATTTTCCACAGTTTGTTGTGATCCACACAGTCAAAGGCTTTGGCATAGTCAATAAAGCAGATGTAGATGTTTTTCTGGAACTCTCTTGCTTTTTTGATGATCCAGCAGATGTTGGCAATTTGATCTCTTGTTCTTCTGCCTTTTCTAAATCCACCTTATACATCGGGAAGTTCATGGTTCATGTACTGTTGAAGTCTGGCCTGGAGAATTTTGGGCATTACTTTGCTAGCATGTGAGGTGAGTGCAATTGTGAGGTAGTTTGAGCATCCTTTGGCATTGCTTTTCTTTGGGATTGGAATGAAAACTGACCATTCCAGTCCTGTGGCCACTGCTGAGTTTTCCACATTTGCTGGCATATTGAGTGCAGCACTGTAACAGCATCATCTTCCAGGACTTGAAATAGCTTAACTGGAGTTCCATCATCACCACTAGCTTTGTTCCTAAGGCCCACTTGACTTTGTATTCCAGGATGTCTGGATCTAGGTGAGTGATCACACCATCATGGTTATCTGGGTCATGAAGATCTTTTTTGTACAGTTCTTCTGTGTATTCTTGCCACCTCTTCTTAATATCTTTGCTTCTGTTAGGGCCATACCATTTCTGTCCTTTATTGTGCCCATATTTGCATGAAATGTACCCTTGGTGTCTCTAATTTTCTTAAAGAGAACTTTAGTCTTTCCCATTCTATTGTTTGCCTCTATTTCTTTGCATTGATCACTGAGGAAGGCTTTCTTATCTCTCCTTGCTCTTCTTTGGAATGCCACATTCAAATGAGTGTATCTTTCCTTTCCTCCTTTGCTTTTAGCTTCTCTTCTTTTATCAGCTACTTGTGAGGTCTCTTCAGACAACCATTTTGCCTTTTTTGTATTTCTTTTTCCTGGAGATGATCTTGATTACTGCCTCCTGTACAATGTCATGAACCTCTATATAATCATAAGGGATTTGATTTAGGTCATATCTGAATGGCCTAGTGGTTTTCCCTACTTTCTTCTATTTAAGCCTGAAATTTGCAATAAGGAGTTCATGATCTGAGCCACAGTCTGCTCCCAGTCTTGTTTTTGCTGACTGTATAGTTCTTCTCCATCTTTTGCTGCAAAGAATATAATCAATCTGATTTCTGTATTGACCATCTGTTGATGTCCATGCGTAGAGCCTTCTCTTGTATTGTTGGAAGGGGGTGTTTTCTATGACCAGTTTGTTCTCTTGGAAAAATTCTGTTACCCTTTACCTTGCTTCATTTTGTACTCCAAGGTCAAATTTGCCTGTTACTTCAGGTATCTCTTCACTTTCTACTTTTGCATTCTAGTCCCTCATGATGAAAATGACATCTTTTGGGGTATTCGTTCTAGAAGGTTTTGTAGGTCTATATAGAACCATTCACCTTCAGCTTCTTAAGCAACCTTATTGGTTGGAGCATAGGCTTGGATTAATGTGATATTAAATGATTTGCCTTGGAAGTGGACAGAGATCAGTGAGAGCTGGACTGTAAAGAAGGCTGAGCACCAAAGAATTGATGTTTTTGAACTGTGGCGTTGGAGAAGACTCTTGAGAGTCCCTTGGACTGCAAGGAGATCCAATCAGTCCATTCTAGAGGAGATCAGCCCTGGGTGTTCTTTGGAAGGAATGATGCTAAAGCTGAAAATCCAGCACTTTGGCCACCTCATGAAAAGAGTTGACTCATTGGAAAAGACTCTGATGCTGGGAGGGATTGGGAGCAGGAGGGAAAGCGGATGACAGAGGATGAGATGACTGGATGGCATCACTGACTCAATGGACGTGAGTCTGAGTGAACTCCGGGAGTTGGTGATGGACAGGGAGGCCTGGCGTGCTGCGATTCATGGGGTCGCAAAGAGTTGGACACGACTGAGTGACTGAACTGAACTGACTGCATTTCAGGCTCTTTTGTTGACTGTGAGGGCTGCTCCATTTCTCCTAGGGATTCTTGCCCACAGTAGATATAATGGTCATCTCAATTAAATTCACCCATTCCAGTCCATTTTAGTTCACTGATTCCTAAAATGTCAATTTTTACTCTTGCCAATGTTCACTCAAGGTAAATTGCAAGTGGTCAAACAGGAGATGGCAAGAATGAACATTGACATTTGCTTCAATACATTGAAATAAAATAGTTATATCATGATTTCTTGATTCTACAGTTTTAGATATTATCTACTGATCTCTAAATATGGGGGATTAACATTTAATTTCCTTATATTGCAGTCTTTTCTGTCTTCCTTCTGATTGACATATGCCTGAATGCAGGTGTGTACACACACACACACATTCTGCCTCTCCCTTAACTAGCAGTATATTTTATCACATTCTTGGTGCAGTCTTTATTCACAGTGTACATCACACTGTGTAAATACTAGTAACAGCTGAGTCATGTAATGTACTATAATTAAATTTACTTTCAGGAACAAGTATTTATTTTTCCCCGAGTTAATAATGCTTTTGCTTCCCTTGTTTGCTTAGTTTTCTAGTATCTATCTAGTATCAATGAACACGAATTTGAGCAAACTCCAGGAGATAGTGAAGGACAGGGAATCCTGGCATGCTGCAGTCCACAGGGTTGCAAAGAGTTGGACATGACTGAGTGACTAAACAACAATAACTCGTATCAATCACTAATCCATCCCACAATTCTTTTAACAATTTCTTATTTTCCTAGGGGATACTGCCCTGGATTTCTCTATCCTTTTGCTCATATCTGGGCTAGCTTATTGTTAAGCCTATTTGCAGCAATTGTCCTGGGACCTCTTTTCACCATTTTCCTGGGAATTTCCTTTACTTGTTTCCTGTGTTGTATTCCTTGTTTCTTAAATAACATCTTTTCCTTTGGTTCATTCTCATTGTATTGGAGTACATTCCCCATAACTTCCTGAAAATAAGCATGTGGCAAATATAAATTTGGAGACCTGGTGTATCTGAAAGTGTTTATGTTCTATCAGTTTTTATAATTAATATTTTGGCTGGGCATAGAATTCCAGCTTGGAAATTATTTCCTTTAAGGATTCTGAAGACATTACCCTCTGGTTTTCTAGCCTTGAGAAATTGATTGATGCCTTCCCCACAGAACTATCTTTTTTTCCCCTCCATAGACTCTTTTAGAATATCTACCCCCCATGACTTACTCTCCCATATTTATTTTAATTTAAAATTTTTAATTCCTTAGTGTTCTTAATTTATAGTCCAAATATTCCACTGAAATTTTTTAAATTTCTGCCATCGTATTTGTAATTCCCAAGAGCTCATCATCTGTTCTGTGGGTATTTCTTACTGGGGCCTCCTGTTATTATTTCATGGATGCAGTATCCTTTTACTCCCAGAGTCTCAGTTAGTTCACTATCCTCTCTAAATTCTTTCCTCTTTACCTCGTTTGTTTCTTTTGGATGATGGAAGGCTTCTCAAATGTTTGCTGATTTTTGCTTGTCAGATGATATTTAAGCATGGGTCACTGAAAAGTTGGCCTGAAGCTCTGTTTGCCAGGGCTGTATGTGTTGGTAGTGGCCTTCACTGTAGGGAAAACAAGCTTGGCCCTTTCACTGGGGACCCAACTCCCAGTATTTGTTGGCCTGGTTGCTTTTTCCTGTGAGACACCTGCCAACTTTTTGCCCAGGATGCTTCAGTCAGGTTACCTGCATTCTGGAAGCATGGGAGCAGGGCCTCGGGGCTCGTGGTCCAGTGTATCAACTCTCACTTAGTTCTCTTGCTTTTGCTTGGGTACCCAGGCTCTGTCATTCCAGCCCGTCAGTTCAGAAGCTTTGAACTCTGCATATGAACATCACCAGACGGTCCTAGGGTAAACACTCAGCTTTCTGCTACAGCAGAGGCAGGGATGCAAGTGTTTAAATGCTTCTTATAAAGATATTTAGCCCATTCATTGTTTTCTATTCCACCTGCATGCCCACTTTCAGAGCTAGGTGCTGTCTCCAGTTCCTGAAACTCCATGGTGCTTCAGGGAAATCAGCTGCCCATGAACTTTCTTAGTCGCTGGAGTACGTTTGTGTCTTCTCAGTCACCACTCATCTGTCTCCTCCCCAGATGTCCAGCTCTGAAAGTCATCCTGAACACATGCTCTCTCCATTCCCACTGTTCCTGAAGAGTATCCTCATCTCTGGGCTTCCAAGGCTTGCTCTTCTGGAGGTTCCCAAGGATCATCTGTAAACTCAGTCTTTTTTTTTTTTTTTTTTGCTTAAGCTGGTTTAGAGTTGGGTTTCTCTCATGACTTGAAAAGCCCTGATACACAGGGCTAGTGAAACTGACTATTTGATTAAATAGGCAACCTAGTATTACTTGATCTCTTTCCTTAAATATTGCAAAACTGCATTAAAGGCTGTTCTCAGAACTAGACACGAGGGCCCTGAGTTGATCTCTAGTTTGGATCATCAGCGCTTCCTGACAAGTTCAGATGGAGCCCCCACCCCTACCTTCCCCTCTTCTCTGGTCTCAATTCTCAGTCTGCATCCTTCCTCTTGCCACTTACTGGGCATTTAGCTGACTCCACACTGTGCTCTCCTAATGACATGTTGTTTAACTCAGTATGAGAATATTTCATCTCCTCAGTTAATTCTTCCTTGGGTTTAGCAGACTGCTGCAAATGTATCTAGCTAATTCTAGATCTAGACCGCTAGTGTCTAGATTGCTGCAGATGTATCTAGGACAAGTGAATGAATGAGGAAATTAATTTTGTTTGTGGTTTTTCTACTCTGGATGTGGATGAGTTAATCTAACTTCTTGTTCTTAAATACTTTTAGCGTTTAAGCCACCTTTTTAAAAAATTGATTTTTAAAATTGAAGTATCGTTGATTTACAATGTTTTGGGTATACAGGAAAGTGATTAAGTTATATATATATATATACATATATACATACATATATATGTATTATTTTTCAGATTCTTTTCCATTATAGGTTATTACATGATACTGAATATAGCTCGTGCTATACAGCAGGTCCTTATTGTTTATCCACTTTATACATAGTTAAACCACTTTTTAAAATATCTTATTTATTTATATATTTTTGGCTGTGCTGGGTCTTTGCTGCTGGGCACGGATTTTCTCTAAATGCAGCGGGCGGGGCTACTCTCTTCTTATGGTGCAGGGACTTCTCACTGCGGAGGCTTCTCCTGTTGTGGAGCACGTGTTCTAAAGCACAGGCTCAGTAGCTGTGGTGCGTGGGCCTAGTTGCCCTGCAGCACGTAGGATCTTCGCAGACCAGGGATGGAACCTATGCTCCCTGCATTGTCAGGCAGATTCTTAACCAATGGACCACCAGGGAAGTTCTAGCCACTTTTATAGTAGAAAATAATAATGAGTAAAAATTACTGATTAAATGTAATTATATGCTCCATCCCTGTACTTCTAGCTATGATTTATAACAGTGCTCTGATGTAGGCAGTATTATCCCCATTTTATAACGAAGAAAGGGAAGTTCAGAGAGGTTATCACATTTCAAGGTCATACTCGTAGTGAGTGGCAGAGCTGGGATTTGAACCTGACTTGGTCAGACTTCAAAGATCACCTTTGCACCTATACTCTACACTGTCTCTCAGGCTCCCAATTTACCTTTTATCTGTAACAGTTTTACCCTTTGATTTCTGATTGGTTTTACCATAAAGCAAAACTTTACTAGACTGTATATTTTTCGATCATACAGACACTTAGCAAATTCCACATATATCCATCAGCCTCTTCTCCAAAATAAGAAAAGGTGACAAACTACATGAAGACAAGGCCGCTCCAGACAAGTGCCTCACAGAGAGAATACAGCAAGAGCTGCTGGAGTCATTTTTGACGCTACAAGGAGCAGCTTATGAAATGTAGAAATTAGGATGGATCTTGGGTACACTTCCAAAGAATGAGATCCATTAGAATGGTCTCTCCTGGGGAGTCCTGTGATGGAAAACTCATTGCTGGAATTATTTAAAAATGAACTATCAAAACTCTTCAGGGGCAAATCCCACGCTGATAGGGGGTGGACAAGATACCTTAATAGTTCATTTTAGTCTCTGATTTCTGTAAAAACCTCTGTTCTTACGGTACATTGAGATTTTTGATGAATTTCAGTTTCTGCCTAAGTGCCCAAGAAGTTTCTCAGACAGAGATGAAAGGGAACAGTATGTCAGACTCGGGGTAACCAGAGGAAACACCTCCTTGTCCTCCTTGTCTGGGTTCACTGGATGGCCAGCCTATAGCAGCCCCAACTGGGGTACCTTCTGGGTGTGTGGTACCATGAGAGAAGGCCCAGCCCCACCTGACTCCAAATGCTGTTCCTTGAGTACACAAGTCTGTGGTCCCCAGCCAAGGCCCCAAGGTGGTGAGGAAAAGTGACATATGCTAAATAGTGTGGTTCCTAAAAAGCCAGAGCAGGCCTGCTGAGAGGACCATAAAATCCCTGCCTGCAATTCCATGCCTCCATATGCTCTGAGAGGTGTTTGTCGGCTTAGGGCTGGTGGGTACAGAGGGAGTTCTGCCCTGGTATTGTTTGCTGAGTTAATTGTTCTGTTTGATCTGAGGCTCTTCGAGGTTGCATAGGGAAATGAGGTGTTTGGTCAGGGTTTTTCTCAAGCAAAGTTAACCTAACAACTTGGACAGGGGAAGAAAGGAAATAGGAGTTGAAGAAAGGGAAAGAGAGAAAGTCCCTGAGAGGTTTGCTAAGTTCTCTCTGGTGCTGGGAGCTCACAAGTTATGAACAAACTGGCCGAGGTAATAAGGATGATCTGTGGCCAGGTTACAGCAGAGGTCTTCTTTGACTGGAGAATTTAGGAAAAATAAAACATCACATAGTTCTGTTTATCTATAATATTTACATATAGATTATAACAAAAAGTACATATCAAGTAAGACTATTAAAATATCAGAGAAGGGGAAATGCAATCATGCCCAAATCTAACATAATTTGGCTACAAAAAACTAAGAGTTAGTAGCATTGACATATATAGACTATCATATATAAAATAGACAGCTAGTGGGAAGCTGCTGTATAGCACAGGAGCTCTGTGATGACCTAGAAGGGTGGGAGAGGATCCATGTATACTTACGGGTGATTCATGAAACCAACACAACCTTGTAAAGCAATTATCCTCCAATTAAAAACAAACAAATTCAGTTCAGTTCAGTCGCGCAGTCGTGTCCGACTCTTTGCGACCCCATGAATCGCAGTACGCCAGGCCTCCCTGTCCATCACCAACTCCCGGAGTTCACTCAGACTCACGTCCATTGAGTCTGTGATGCCATCCAGCCATCTCATCCTCGGTCGTCCCTTTCTCCTCCTGCCCCCAATCCCTCCCAGCATCAGGGTCTTTTCCAATGAGTCAACTCTTCGCATAAGGTGCCCAAAGACAGAATGTGGTCCACTGAAGAAGGGAATGGCAAGCCATTCTTGCCTTGAGAACCCCATGAACAGTATGAAAAGGCAAAATGATAGGACAGCAAAAAAGGGTTTAGTTAGCCCCTGGATATTGGAAATTATCCAAGATGTAAGATAGAGTGACCTAGGAGATCTGATTTTCACTGTCTAATAGGGAGACCCTTATCAGATCAGGAGGAGAGTGACATCATTTCCTAAGGCTAACTTCTGAGACTTATTGAAGGGATAATTTTCATGTCATCCTCACCTTGTGGTGGTGTAAAATAAGTAAACTTTTTCAGGAAAAAAACTATTGTCTAAAATATAATACAATGGCCACACATGTTGTGACCTTGTTGCTGTGGGTGACAATTCCTTCAAAAGCAGTATGGGTTTGGGACTAGCTTTCCCAAGTGAGGCAGGGCAGGGCATACCTGGAGCATCCACACCACACAAAGAATCCCATCAGCAAATCTAGCTTCATGTATGTTCAAACTAAATGGTTGAGAGTTGGGGCTTTTGAAGAGGCTCACTTCAAAGAACATATTTCTGAAAGATTCATGCACAGAGGGAATTCCAAGAGGGTGGGAGAAAGTGGAGACTGGGACAGACAGCCCTTAGCTCTAATTACAATTGCTCTCACCAAATGGCTTCATTCATAACTTGTCAGATCCTCATCATGTTGCTTTTTATCCTTTGTCCAGGGTAAATGGGAGCCAATGAGTCAGTTACAAACTCTGCAAATATCATATGTGCCTTGGTGTTCCTGCTGATTTTACTAAACCTGGACCATGAGTTCTTGAGACAGGTATACTGAATCTGAACCTCCAGAAGGTAGGGTCTGGCTTGTATGTGTTAATAAACTCACTATTGGTTCTGATGGACGGATAGCTTGAGGATCACTATACTAGGCTCCACTGTTTGGATGTAATTTTAGGGATGAGGGATGGTGATGCTAAAAGGGAAGTTAGAGACTGGAATTGATGTATTGTGGCTCCATGTTTATGTCTCACCACATCCATGTTCTTTTTCAGGATTATAGGAGAAGCAAAGCCAGTGTAACTTGCTACATTACTACCCTATATTGTGAGCTTCTGACCATTGCCAGGGTCACTTGTTTGCATGAATCATGTTAGAAAGTAAAGCATGAGGAGGAAGAGAGAGACTCTTGTCCTGCTCCTCACTGTGTACCCAGGATCCGTTTGAGGAGCCATTGTCATTCCTACTCGGCATCCACATGCAGTGGGAGGAGTTAAGTCACTTCTCAGCTCCAGGAGTGAGCTTTCTATTCTACGGACAATCAGGAGTTTTATGTGGCACTTGTGTGTTTTGCAGAGTTTTATTGTACAAATCTTGTTTCAAAAAGCCCCCGTGAGGTGGCAAGAGGAAAAACTGAAAGACAGGCAGAGAAACTGCTATAGGTGCTGAGGTTGTAGGTGGACCTCTGTGAGCCCGAAGGGTGGCAGTGAGTCTAAGGGAAGAATTGGGCTGGTACAGGGGAGGGCAGGGAGGCCGAATCAGAGAAGGGAGCCCCTGTTCTGTGTGCAATCTAGCCTCCTTTCCCTTTTAGATTCTGCTTCCCCTCATCTCCACCTGAGCTTATGCTGTTTCTGGTGTGAACGTCAGAACACTTTCTGTGCACAAGTGTCAGAAATGCAATCTGCCCTAACCAAAGTGGGAATTTACTAGCTCATGTAACTAAAAAGTTTAGGGGTAGAGTTGAGTCAGTGCAGGTTTTGCCCCCAGTTGGGAATTTGAGTCTCTAACTCTTTCACTTTGCTTTCCTCTCTTTGGGGCTCCTTGTATGCAGTGGCACAAGCCACCTGCAGCTCTGAGCCTTCTCACCTTGCTCCTTAATCCCAGCAGAAGGAGAGCTTTCCCCACTAATTCCTGCTGTTCATTGGCTTAGGATGGGCCATGCGCTTCTCTCTGCACCAATCACCATAGCTAGGGCTGTGGAGCACCCTGGAGAGACTTGGGCTGAGTGCCAGCCATACAGGTGGAGGTGCGAGGGGGCAGTAGCAGAAGGAGAAAGTAGGCTAGGCTGCACACACCATGGGCTCCCTTCTCTGGCTTGGCTTCCCCATTCCTCCCCTCTGCCAGCCGAGTCTTCCCTTAGACTGACTACTGCCTGGTGGGCTCTGTGACACCCGCCTCCACCTCAGTACCTATGGCGGCTTCTGGATCTGTCATTTAGTTTTCCTGGTGCTGCTCTATCTTGTCCACCTTATGGGTTTTTTTTGAGGCAGAATTCATAGAAGAAAACTGTGCAGAATACACAAATGCCTCATAAAACTCCTGATTGTCCACAGAAGCACTGAGGCTTGAGTCAGCTACTTACCCTTCTGGGGTCAATTCCCTTGTTTTTACATAAAGAGATCAGGGGCAATAGAACCCCTAGGCTGTGGCTCCTCTTTCTTGTGTTCCTGTGCAGGGGGGAAACCTCAGAATCCTTCCATACCCAGGAATCCAGGGAGCCTCCCCTACCACTTAAAATGTTGAGACTTAAGGAATCTTGTCACATCTCTAAATCCTCCTATAAGAACATTCTACATCTCAGCATGATTTCTTTAGTAAAGAATCTGCTGTCAGACACCACATATAAGATGTTCCACAAATCTCTAATTTTGCATGAAAACTGGTTATTATTTATTCTTAGAGTATCTCAGTAGCAAAAATTCATTTGAAGAACTCCACTGAAGCAAGTTACTCTGAAGCAAGGACTTTGAATACCCAGCAAATGAATCTGAATGCAAAGCTTCTTAGAGGTACCATGGGGAAAGAACTGGGGACACCAACCCACTCCAGCAAGTCACAGTAGAGATCTTCCTCAACTTATGATGGGGTTATGTTCTGATAAACCCATCATAAAATATCCTGAGCTGAATGTAGATTTACTACACCTAACCTTGGAGAAGGAAATGGCAACCCACTTCAGTATTCTTGCCAGGAGAACCCATGGACAGAGGAGCCTGGAGGGCTACCATCTATAGGGTCACAAAGAATTGGACGCGACTGAAGCGACTTAGCACACATGCATGCACACCTAACCTACTGTCATAGCTTAGCCTAGCCTACTTTAAACAAACTCAGAGCACTTACATTAGACCACAGTTGGGTAAAATCAACTAAAGCAAAGCTTCTTTTTCTTTTTTTTGTTTTTGAAAAAATATTGTAGGTATTTACAATCCTGTGTTAATTTATGCTATAGAGCAAAATGATTCAGTTATACATATTCTATTAAAGCAAAACCTATTTTATATAAAAAAGTTGAATCTCTTATGTAATTCATTGGCTATTGTACTAAAAGTGAAAAACAGAAAGTTTGTGAGTGTATCTGTTGTTTACTCTTGTAATCACATGGCTGATTGGGAGCTTGGCTCCTGATGCTGCCTAGCATCCCCAGAGAGGGTGGTGCTGCAAATCACCAGCTCAGGAACAGATTAAAATCCAAAATTTGAAGTATAATTCCTACTGAATGTATATAGCTTTTGTACCATGGTAAAGCCAAAGATCACAAGTTGAACCATGGTAGGTTAGAACCATCAGTAATGCTATCTTTTTTTTTTAAGTCTTTTGTGTGTGTGTGTGTGCGCGCGTGTAGTGTTTTTAAAGTCTTTATTGAATTTGTTACAATATTTTATGCTTTGAAATTTTGGTCATGAGGCATATGGGATCTTATGATCTCTGACCAGTGATTAAACCTGCACCCCCTGCATTGGAAGGCAAATTCTTAATCACTGGGCCACCAGGGAAGTCCCTGTAATTTTATCTTTTGAGTCTACTCCAGCCCTTATCTAGAGATGCAAAGGCTTGAACTGGCTTGGCACAACCTCAGGAGGCTCAGGCAGAATTTCCCTTTACATGTGGTTATTCAAGAGTTTGGACATAGGCCACATCTGCCTGATGCTGGGAAAGACTGAAGGCAGGAGAAGGGGATGACAGAGGATGAGATGGCTGGATGGCATCACTGACTCAATGGATATGAGTTTGAGCAAGCTCCAGGAGATGGTGATGGACAGGGAAGTCTGGCATGGTGCAGTCCATGGGGTCGCAAAGAGTTGGACATGACTGAGCGACTGAACAACAACAACATCTGCAGAGGGGAAATGAGTATGTTTCCTCTCTGCTCTCTCATCTTTGTTTGCTTCTCTCCTAGTAATGGAACTGAAAATCATTCGTTACTGTGAAGGACCATGAGCCTTGAAGCCAGCCTGAGGAGAACAAAGCTTGCACAGAAGTCATTTCCCACCACCCCGAGTGGCAGTGTTGGCCTTGTCTTATTCAGAGAGTAGGCAAAGTCCCCACTTTGCATTTCAGGTGGCAGGATGGAGAATTCCAGAGCTCTCTTTGGCCTGTGCCTGAAGCTTCCATTAATCTTGGTGGCTGGTGGTTGTTCACAAAGCCTCTTATGTTATTTCCATGGTTCCCCAGCCCTCATCCAAGCCTGCCTCACATACCTGGATGCCCACTGCTCATCTAGCAGTTTCTGCCTGAGCCCGTTCTGGGCCTGAACTAGCTGCAGATGCCAGAGAGGATATAGTCCCTCATTGGATATCTGCCCTCATCTGTCTCCTGTCACAGAGGCCCACAGATGACCTGGGATCACAGGTGCGACTTACGCCCCATGCCTCTGCTTCCCGCAGTCCTCTGCCCTATCTGGGCCTTTAAGGAAAACACAGTCCTTCCTGTGCAGGCATTGCTGAGGTGAGCATCAGGCAGCATCTGAGCTTAGTGATGGACCAGGGATCCTTCTTCAACACACTCAGTGTCCCTTGGGGGCTGGAGGGCGGGCTGCTGGAGAGTGAGTGTACCCGTCAAGCTGCTGCCCATGAGGAAGTCCAGGGCCCACCCCCGCACTCTGCAGGATACAGGCTGCCGCCTGTACAGCAGGCTCGGACTCTGCAGTGGGTCCATTCTCTCAAACTTTTCTTACACTAGGCTGGTTTTGTTTTTGTGTATTTTTTAAAAAATATTTTTCAGGTATAATTGTCATGCCCTGTAGTCTTTCCAATCATTAATCATCATGTTTTCTCCTTAAATATCCTTCTCCTGTGGCTCTGGGCTTTTACTCTATCCCTTTCCTCCTGGTGGCTGGGCTGGGTGGCCCCAGGATCTGTCCTTGGACTTCATCTCTTCCTCTTACCACTGCTTTCATGCTTCCCTCCTCAGGGCAGCGTCTTAAATTCTCAGACTCCACTCTGCATCCTAACAGCCTGTGGCAATCTGTCTTCAAATGCAAGTGTCCGAAGCCAGACACACGCCTCTCCCCTGGACCTGCCCCTGTCCTTGCAGTGCTCATCTCTCCAACTCAAGACCTGGGAGAGGCTGGTCTCATTCTTTCCCTTCATGCTCACTGCTCCTCTGTCCTCTGCATCTGATCTCAGCAGTGTGGCTAGAATTGCCCTCCTGTCCCTCACTCTCAGTGTGACTGTCCTGCTTTGGGCTGCACTTCCCCTTCCCCTGGACTTCCCTGGTGGCTCAGATGGTAAAGAGCCTGTCTACAATGCGGGTGACCCGGGTTCAATCCCTGGGTCGAGAAGATCCTCTGGAGAAGGAAATGGCAACCCACTCAAGTACTCTTGCCTGGAATAAAATCTGAACTCCTGACATGCAGCAGAAGATCCAGGAAAATCTCCCCCAGCCTAGCTGAATCCCACTTCTTTGCTCCCAAGCCCAGCCCCACTGGCCAGCCTCCTGCCTCCAAGCTTCCTCTGCCTTTAGGTTCTGTACTTACTCTTCCCTCTGCCTGGAACTCTCTGCCCTGGATCTTCCTTGGCCAGCTCCTCCTCCTCCTCACCACTCAGTCTACACTTACACCTGGTCCTTTCAGAGAGGCCATTGCTGACCAGACCCACACTACCATTCTATCCCATCTCCTGCTTTCTTCCCTTCATAGTCGTCATCACTATTTGAACTTGCCAGACTTATTTATGTACTTTCTGTACGCCTCACACACACACACACACACACACACACACATCCATAGAGGCAAACTAGATGTACCCTCCATCAGAACAGCTTGTGTCAGCACCCAGAGTGCTACCTGACCCAGAGTCAGTGCTCAGTGAACACTGCAGGGCAAGTGCAAACGAGCATGAAGCTGACTGCATGGCACTCCACCCCCCAGCACCACGAAGCTCAGCCTTGCCTCTGACAAGGAAAGAGCACCCCTTTACTCTGCTCCTTATTCTGCTCCCCACGCTCTGTGGGCTGTCCCCGCTCCCTCAGGACACACTCCTGTATTCATACTGTGGGTATTCAAGTATCAAGAAATCTGTACACGGCCCATGAGGGCAGGCTGGTCTAAGGGCTTCAGACCCCACCAGTGACAGGTCCTAGAGTGGGTCTGACTCGAGGATGCCAACCACTCATCCAGAGATTCATAAAGTTGCCAGATGTCAATTTGTCGAACCATTATATGCTCCTGAACACCAGATCAAGCAGAACCTTTTGTGGGGGGCAACATTACTGAAAGTGTGCTTGCTCTGTGGGAAGTCCAAAGAAGGAGCATGGTAGGGCTACAGTCCATGGGGTCTCAAAGAGTCAGACATGACTGAGAGACTTCACTTTCTTTCACTTTTCACTTCCTTTTCCCTGGGTGTAAGCTGTTGGCCACCTGATGCGAAGAGCTGACTCACTGGAAAAGACCCTAATGCTGGGAACGATTGAAGGCAGAAGGAGAAGGGGACGGCAGAGGATGAAATGGTTGGATGGCATCACTGACTCAATGGACATGGGTTTGGGTGAACTCCGGGAGTTGGTGATGGACAGGGAGGCCTGGCGTGCTGCAGTTCATGGGGTCACAAAGAGTCGGACACTACTGAGCGACTAAACTGAACCGACTGAAGCTGTTGGCTGGTCTAAACCCTCACACTGCCTTCTCTGTCTTCATTCTCCTCCCTCTTCATCACCTTGTTCACATGTTCCCAGGTCCATTTCTCTAATACTCAACTTTGAGCATTCTCACTGCCCAGTACCAATAGGATGACACTTCTGTGGCATGAGATCTCTGGAAGCCAGTTGCACGAGTTGTGTCTCAAGCTGTCTTTGTACATCTTGTGTGTGCACCCTGTGATCCTCAAAGTGTGGTCCCTCACCAGCAATGGCAGTATCACCTGGGAACGTGTTGAAAATGTAAATTCTTGGGCCCTGCCCCAGGCAGAAACTCTGGGCCCAGTGATGTGTGTTTCAGCAAGCTTCCTGGGTGACACTGATGCAGCTAAAGTTTGAGACCTACTGCTCTAGCCTGGAGGTCTTTAAACCACTGCATATTAGTTTCATCAGGGAAACTTTAAAAAATCATTCATGTCCAGGTTTCACCCAAGACCAATGATTCAAAATGTCTTGGAGTGGGACTTGAGTATCAATATTTTATTTAAAAATTTTTTTGAGGGGGCCTCTCTGAATGGCACGTGGAATCTTAGTTCCCCAACCAGGATGGAACCCATGCCTCCTAAACTGGAAGTGCAGAATCTTAACCACTGGACCACAAGGGAAGTCCATCAGTATCTTTGTAAGTTCCCCAGGTGATTCTGTAACACAGTCAAGACATAGACCCTTTCCAAAGCCCAATTCAATGGCTGGAGTTTCCTAGAGCATGCCTGCTGGAAGAACCCCTCCATGGTTATATTCACAGGCCTCTCTTTGCCTTTCACTCCAGCAGTTCAAATCTTATTCCTCTTTCAAGGCCCAGGATAGGTGTAAACTCCTTTCATTTTCCTGGGTAGTAAGCAGTCATGTGCTTTAGAGTCCCTTGGCACTTTCAGAAAATAAATGTGTGAATGCTCTGTAAACTGTCAAATATTAGTTACCATAATCATATGTAATACAATGTAAGGAATATTGAAGAATGTCATTGAAATGGACTGAATGTTTGTGTCCATGCCCCTATGCCATGTCATGTCATTCCAAATTCCTATGCAGAAGTCCTAATACCTGATGTGATGGGATTTGGAGATGGGAGCCTTCAGGTGGTGATTAGATCATGAGGGTGGAGCTGTTATGGAATCCCATGGACATGACTGAGTGACTTCACTTTCACTTTTCACTTTCATGCATTGGAGTAGGAAATGGCAACCCACTTCAGTGTTCTTGCCTGGAGAATCCCAGGGACGGGGGAGCCTGGTGGGCTACTGTCTATGGGGTCACACAGAGTTGGACACGACTGAAGTGACTTAGCAGCAGTAGCAGCAGCATGCTTATAAGAGAGACCCCAGAGAGCTTTCTGCTGTCTGCTGTGAGGATGCAATGAGAAAATTACTATCTGCAGCCAGGGAGAGAGCTCCTCCAGAACCTGACCTCAATGATACCCTGATCTTAGTCCTCCAGCCTCCAGAGTTGTGAGAAATAAACTGCTCACAATTGTTTATAAGCCATGCAATCTGTGATATTTTGTTATAGCACACAGAACTAAAACCATAATATACTAATCTTTTTACCTCTTTATTAGTCATAGGTGGTACTTATGGAATGCTGACTGTGTGCCTGGCACTGTTCTAAGTGCTTTAAGTGGATTAATCTATTTACTCTTCCCCCGGTACTATGTATGAACAAACTAAACTAAGGCACAGAGAAATTAAACTGGTCCAGTGTTACACAACTAGTAAGTGGCAAAGCTGAGGTTCCAACCCTGGTCCACATGGCTCTAAAACTCAAGTCTTAAATCTTTGAGTGCCAACATCTCAATGTATACTATGGTAAGTATTAATAATATTGTAGCTATGTGAGTATCTCAAACATGTATACCAGGCACTTTCTTGTTTACAGAGCACTTTTTCTTTGTGGGCAGTATCTCATTTTTCCTCAACAATTTTGTGAAGTGGGAGCTGTTATTATCCCCGCCACCCCTACATTCTGGATGAGGAGGTCCAGGCTTTGAAGGTTCTGTCCCTCATCCAGGGCAAACACCAGTAGGGGCTGGCACTTAGGTGTGAGTCCAGGCATCTGGTTCCAAATCCAAGTGTGCTGGGTGGGTGGCCTCTCCCAGGACTTCACTCATCTTCCTTAGGTTTTCCTTGCTTGGGTGTGTCTTTCCCCAGCTCTGCTGAGGGGTGAAGAGGGATGGTGAGGAGATGTGGTGTCAGTCTACAGCTGAACAGGGCAGCAGGCATCTTGGACTTGGCAGGGCACATGGTGAGTGGGCCTCTGTTCAGAGCTAGTCCTAGCTGAGCCATCTGGTGGCCAGTGAAATGCAATGAGCTGGCTGTCCTGTGGTTCCTCCCATAAAGGGGCCCGCAGGAGTGGGCAGGACACAGGTGAGGAGGAGCTGAGAGGCCTGCCAAGGCCTTAAGGCTGAGTCCACTGTAGGTGAGCTGGTCCGTGGGTGACCATTAGGGCCCTGACACCTAGCACAGTATCTTTACACAGGTGCTCTGGGGATGGCAGAGTCTGATGGGAGACTGTGGTTCAAGGTCTGTTTCTTAGGCTCATGCGTCACTACACGGTGACATGTCACTGCACCTCCCTCATGGGGCCATGGGGAGAAACAAATGAGTTAATATCTATAAAGTATTAACAAGGATCCCTTGTACGTAGGAACTGCTCAAAGAGGAAGGGAAAGACAGAGAGAAGAAAAGAGTTTGTCTAGGGTGGGAGGTGCGAAGTAGGCAGTCAAAGAAGACTCCACAAGGGAGTTGACATTCAAGAGGCTTTTGCAGGGTGGAAAGAAGTTTGCTGTTGGATAAGCAGGTGAGGAGTGGAATGGTTTCCAGGGACAAATGTGTAAATGTTCTGAAATCTCTCAAATATTGTTTAGTATGATCATTAGATGAGAGCACAGGTGATACCCCTTTCTAAGCTATGGTGATAATTTGCTTGCTTACATGCAGCATTCCCTGTGTTAGACATCCTGTCTCTTTCACTCCTTCAAGTTGGTCCTAGTTCCTTGCATGTAGTAAGTATTCAATAAATATATGCTGAGAGAATAAGTTACCTTCTTTGAAAGGTAACATCTCAACTATGAAATGTTCTGCACATGAATAGATTGTGTAAATTCCTTCTTATGATAAGCACTGAGTGGGGCAGCTTTCTCCGGGGAAAGATAGAAGACTGCCTCACTCACAGTGATGCTACTTCTTAACCTCTCTCTGGACCCATTCGATGCCTCTCTGATATCCCAAGCATGACAGATGTGGCTATCACAAAATGCCACCAAGGAAGAAGATAGCTGTTCATTCTAGGACATGGACTTTGGGCAATATTTTTCATTGTAATGACGGGTTGTAGCATGAAGCTCAGAGGAGATCAGTTTGCATTCAGTTTTTATCAATTACCAGCTGGAAAAGCCTGAATGCAAATCCATGTGTTCCTTGTCCCCATGGTCTCTTCACATTAAGCTAGCCTATGCCCAGTTTATTTTCTAAAGGGGAGGGTTTTATAATGTCAAGAGAGAAAACAAGACCCACTTTTGGTTTTTAGGTTTTCAAAAGCATTGTCCTCAGAGGGGCCCAGAAAAAAACTCTAGGAGGGTGATTTATAGCAAGTATCTCCCCCAACAGAGGGCATTAAGACTTCCCATCCTGGACTGGGAGGAGCTGAGGAGAAGTGAACAGCACTCAGGTATAGCAGGCACATGTGGAGGTTACTGCTGGGCTCTCTCTTTTGGAAAGAACCTGCTGTTCGGCTGGGAGGTATGCAGTGACTGAGAGCCTGTAGCTGTACCACCTTTAGGATTTGACACACCCTCCTTTGGTGGCTCCAACCAACAATGAGAGGGCTGAGGTTCTAGGACTGGTGATTTGGGCTCAGTGCAAGACCCCTCTAAAGTGCTCTGAAGCTCCCTGGGGGAAGGACTTAATAAATCTTCAGAGGATGCTCTCCTGCCCAATTCTGCTTCCTCCCCCTTTACACTTCACTAGAGTTCACACTTCCCTCACCCCACTCTGACAAGCCTCTTCTACTCTGACTTAGCGTCACTTCCCAGGGGACCAACTGACACAGCTCCTGAGAATGGTGTGGCCCCAAAGGAAATATGTCTTCCCAAAATAGGTTTAAGGAATCCAAGGCACAGGGAACTTGGACCCTACATCTGTTGTTGCTGCTGCTGCTGCTGCTAAGTCGCTTCAGTCGTGTTCGACTCTGTGCGACCCCATAGACGGCAGCCCACCAGGCTCCGCCATCCCCGGGATTCTCCAGGCAAGAATACTGGAGTGGGTTACCATTTCCTTCTCCAATGCATGAAAGTGAAAACTGAAAGTGAAGTTGCTCAGTCGTGTCCGACTCTTAGCGACCCCATGGACGGACCAAATCCATACTCTCTCTGCTTGCCACATGACAGGCCAATGAATCAGAGACGAAATGTTGAACCAAGGGATACAACTTTATTCAGGAAGCCAGCAGACTGAGAAGATGGCAACTAATGTCTCAAAGTAACCACCTAGTTGTGGTCTGGATGGCAGGTTCTTTTATAGAGCAGAGGGATGGGGGAAGCAAAGTAAAAAGGCCATTAATCTTGCAAATATCTCCTGGAATGGCTAGCCTCGGGGATCGGATGTGTTAATTTCTTCCTTCCTATAGCCATCCAAAGGTGAACAGGGTCCTGAACTGAGGCATTTTGGTTTAACATTCAGGTAGAGGGGCAGGGTTCTGCCAGGTGGTCCATTATGTATAAACAGTATCCTTTTAATGAACAAAGAAAGTGAAGTTGCTCAGTCCTGTCTGACTCTTTGCGACTCCATGGATTGTAGCCTACCAGGCTCCTCTGTCCATGAGATTTCCCAGGCAAAAGTACTGGAGTGAGTTGTTATTTTCTTCTCCAGGGGATCTTCCCGACCCAGGGATCGAACCCAGGTCACCAGCATTGTAGGCAGACGCTTTTACCATCTGAACCACCAGGGAAGTCTCGGGAAACAAAGGTTAAAGTAAAAGAAACAGATCCAACATGGAGTCAGTTCTTCACTCTAACACATTTAAGCAGGACCTCATTGAGGCAGCCAGACCCTGGAGAGAAAGTAGCTTCCTGGTATACCCTGGTGCTTGTGGACTCAGTTTCAGGGATCTGGTGTAGAGGGGTGTGGCAGTAGCTGAGACAGAGCCCGATCTATAGAGACCTTAAGACAAGGAATGGAGGTGGAGGGAGACCTGAAGGAACCCACATGAACAAGTGACCAAAGACCAGATGGCACATGCTTAGCAGAGGCCAGCAAGAGTGCAGGAGGACCTCCCCATCCACTGTTACCCTGGCAATAGGCAAGGAAACTGCACAGCCTGGCTAGGGTGAGGTGGGAAGGGGTCCATTTTAGCTAAGATGCTAAAATGTATCTATGCTCCAGGGGTCTGGGGGTTTGAAATAGGAATGAAATTCTGTTTCAGAAAAATAAAGGAGATGAAGAGATTAAATCTCTCTTAGTATGAGATTTTTTTCACTCAGTCCAAGAATGTCATCCAAGGGCAAGAGGCAAAACCTGAAAAGCTGGGAGGATTTTCAGGGTCAAGGGCCCCCACCTCTCCTTTCTTTTCCATTCATGACACATGACACTCACCCCAAGCAGCTCCAGCCACCCCCACCCCAGCTGGCCCTGGAGAGGCCCCATCCATGCTGAGCTGTAGGATAGAAATGGCTGGTGCTGGGATGCAGGTTTGTGCCACGGCAGACTGCGAGCAGGCAAGCCAAAACCTGGGCCGGCAGGAGACTCAAGGATGCAGCAGCAGGACCGGAAGCAGAGTGACTTTATCCAGGAACCAGGGGGAGTGGCGGGCAGCCAGGAGAAGAATATGGGCTAGGGTGGGAGGCAGCTTCTGCAGGTCTTGTCTGGCAGCCAGACCAGAGCAGGAATGCACCAACGGCTGATGAGGATGCGGGTCCCTGGCCCACTCTAGGATTTAATTGGCTCTGTGGCTCCTCCCACCACGGGCAGAAAGCATCTGGATACAGAAGAGATGGAGGGCATGTGCTCATCTTCTGACCCCTGGACCAGAACAGCAGCTTTGGAGCCCTCAGCTTCTCTGTGAAAGGAGATGGGGTGAAAATCTGACAGGTGAATCTGTGAACTATATGCCTTTCTATTTATCCTTCTCTTTACCACACAGATAATCCTCCTAAATCTCTACTTTCATTGTGTCACACTGCTGTTTGAACAATTCGAACGCTTCTATTGGCTTTAAAGATAAAAGTCCAGGCTGAACTCAAGGACATACAGGGTCTGGCCCCTACTTCCACTCTCTCCTGTCAGAACAATCTATGAGTCAATCCTCAAACAGGCCTGACTCAGGCCTAACCCTGTGTTCTCCATTATGGTGTTCTCCAAAGACTGCTACCCTCCAGCTCCACCAAACCCGCTGTCTCTAATGTTCATGATTAGCTGGCATTTCAGGTTTTCTGTGAACTTCTGTTCCTTCATCTGTCAACCTGTTCTCATTCTTATGCCTTCTACCCCTGCCTCTAGGCATACAGGAGCAACTGCATCTCTTCATTGATCCCCAAAGAGTGGAAAGATAATTACTCTTCTCCCCTTATTTCCTCCACAGTTCACTATGCCTCCATGTTTATTTTTAAAGATTTTTTTGTTTTTGATGTGGACCATTTTTAATTCTTTATTGAACTTGTTACAATATTGCTTTCTGTTTTGTTTTTTTGGCTGAGAGGCATGGTAGATCTTAGCTCCCTTACCAGGGATTGAACCCTTACTCCCTGAATTGGAAGGCAAAGTTTTAACTACTGGACTGCTAGGGAAGAACTTCCTTCTCTTCTTTCCCCCCAAAACCAACAACAGTTAAATAATCACCAAATATCAATCTTTGAAGAAAATCCAAATTTTGAATATTTAAGATTTTTTAACAGTTAAATTCTAGCCATGGGGGTAAAGAAAAATCCCTTTCATCAGGAATTAATGTGCATTGGGTCATTTTTTTTTTCCCCTGGTCTCATTTGCAGACACTCACTTCCATGTAAGGAGAAGAGATTTTCTTTGCATTTGCATCTTGCTGGCCATTTGTAACATCTGCAAGGACATCTGGATAATTTCATTTTCATATGCTTTGAGATGTGTGGGGCTCTTTAGATAAATTCAAGATGAGAGAGGAAGGCACATCGCCACGAGTTCATGTAAAGACAATCTGTATGAATGGCAAGGGGTGGGCAGATGACGTTCTTTTGGATTCCCAGGCCAGGGCTAGGCAGGGATGACCAGGCTGAGTGTAGAGCCTGGGGGCTGCTGTAAAAGGCACTAAAGAGCAAGCTAAATTCTAGGGATGAGGCATTTGTTCTGCATCTAATTTTATCCATTGTGCTGGATGTAGAGAGCCCTAGCTTCCATATTATAGTGTGCGGCCAGGGGTTTATAGGAGACTCTGCTTGACAGGAGGTCACAGGGGCTTCACCCACACAGAGACCTGTAGCTTCTAGAAACAATGCTGCTTGTGGGAGGGGGCCAGTGTGTAGAGTTTGGAGCTGGGCAGAGCTAGGTTGGAATTAGATTCTGTCTGCCAGTTGGTACAGTTTAGGGCAAGTCACTTCATCTTTTGGAGGACCAGCCTGCTTTCCTTGACTGTAAAAGAGAACAATCATGTTTTCTACTATGCCTCGTGCAGTACTAGATGCTTAGTTGAAACTCACTAACAGACCAAGCCTCTGGCAGCAGGACTGGGTCGTGACATGGGTTCCTTGTGAACCCTGCTGCTCATGGCCAGGTCAGCTCACGGCACATGGGCTGCTGGCGGAAGGAAAGGCAGACTTGATGAGAGGAGGGACGGGAACATGAACGTCCGTCTAGGCAGGCACATGGTGGGCCTCTGGCTCCAACAAAACTTTGTTATTTGGAAACCAGAACCTTCCTGCCATTCTGCCAAGAGACATGCTGGGTTCCTAGATAGAGTTGTCTAGTTCCTTGCCTATGAGTGTGTTGTTTGTCAGCGTGGGGTCGAGGTAGCAGAATCCAGCGACAGCTTTTGCCTCCCGAGTGCCAGGAAAGGCAGCCGCCTCACCTGCATGTGCTCTGTAGCCAGCTCGGAGGCAGCCTGCTCACATTTGCCGCAGGAGATGTTGGAATCTTCACCAAGAGCCTGCAGGCTGAGACTGTTCCCAGTGCTGGTCAGTAAAAGCTAGCTTTATTTCATCCAGATGAGAAGAAAAAAATCACTGGGTAACGTGTATACAGCTCCCCAAGTCTCTCAGTGGTCTCATTTTTATGGTATAACTTTGACCCAGGAAAGTGAAATCTGAAAAAAGTCCATATTTTAAATTCAGAATGTTGATTCATTTTTAAATTATAAAACTAGAATCATTCCTACGGGGGAAATGACCCCAAGGCATAATAAAAACACATTAAAAATGTAGTAAACCTAGAGAATTAATCTAATTAAAATGAAAAGTTTCAGCCTCCAATAAAATATCAATAAACTTATTCAGTGTTTCTGGAATTAGTATTGCTGAATAGGGATTCTGGTGTGTCAGACTGTTGGCTGTGTGGCTGAATGTCTCCTTCTTCAATCCGGAGCACAGCACGCTCACACACCACACTCTCTACCAGGCCTGCCAACAGCCTCTCTCTGGTATTCCAGCCATCTCCTGGCACCTTTCTTCCCTGTTCCCAAAGCATTCCAGCTGTGGATTCAACCTCTTTTCAGCTATGATGTTTGGGGTCCGTATCCCATCCCTGTCCCAGTTTTCTCGGTCTTTTTGTCCTCCCGCTGGAGTTTTGCCCTCCTCTTCCTAATGAGATCCAGCTCCTTGCTGGGCTTCTTATGCACCTGCGTGGTCACCAGAGGTGCTCCCTTTGGCACTCATTACTGCCCCTCCTTCCACTCTTAAAACAGTTTGTTTATGTGGCTGCACCGAGTCTTAGTTGTGGCCTGTGGGATCTGCAGTCTTCATTGCAGCAGTGGGCTCTTTTAGTTGCAGCCTGTGAACTCTTATTTTCTGCATATGGGATCCAGTTCCCTGACCAGGGTTCCAATCCAGGCCCGCTGCACTGGGAGCACAGAGTCTTAGCCGCCAGAATACCAGAGAAGGCCCAACACTCACCTTCCTTGATACACTTAAATGTGTCTTAAATATAAGCGCTTTAAGATAATATTACATTGGAGGAATCAGGGCTTCTTGGTCATTGAATCTGGTATCAGGGCCTGGTATCAGTAGATGCGAGGGTCAAGGAAAAGACCAGCAGACGCTAAGTGCCTAATAAGGGGCATGACTGGCAGACAGCAGAATGTCTGCAGGCCTGTCAGCCTGGGAGAGCTGTGACCCCTGACTAAGGGGGAAACTGGCAGTCATGACCCTGGAACTGATGAGGAGGAGCTGGGATCGAGGAGCCAAGAGTGGATCTTGAGGCAGTCTTGGGTTCCTGTTAGCTCTTCCAGGACTCCTCTGAACAGAGAAAGTTCTGGAAGGCTAGTCTGGGCTTGGCCCTGGGACAGATTCACAGTCTGGGAAGGGGAGTCTGGGCCACCAGTCAATGGTTGCTTTGGTGATGCTCAGTTTCCAAGGTATACAACAGAAGCAAAGAGACAAGCTTTGAATGCTAACAAGTATGCATTAATGTTGCAAGCAAAAGACAGGTGAATATGAGTCTTCTAAATCTTCTAGGTCTAAAATTCTAAAAGCCCATACTATGCTGAGCCCTTACAATCTCATATGAAAACAAACTTTGATTTTAAAAATAAACTTAATGAATTTACTCTGATATGCAGGGAATTTCTTATAATGTGAAATAAATTATTGAAGAACTAAGAGTGTCAAGAAATTATTTTATTGTTCCAGGGCTTTATCTCATTCATTTCTGCCTTCTAAAATTTTAATATTTATCATTCCTTGGAGATTCTCTGAAGATAAATAGTCTACAAGCTCAGATAAGCAAAACATGTGACAGGGTTTAAAGCAATATTTTAGGGGGATAAGCACAAGCATGACTCTCATACATCGGCAGGACTTCTTGAAAATTATTTTACTTCTATAGAAAGAAGTGAAGTTATCCTTAAACACCACCCTGGTGACCTATAAAAATCAACCTTACTGTTCCTGTTTAGGATCAAAGCCACAAAGGGAGAATATTTTACATTTCTCCTGCCTTGGAGCTTCCATCATGATGACATAAAAGTGGCCTGCAATGCTCCCTAATTATTCTTGTTATCAAGTGGAGCCCTGGAGGCAAAAGTCACGTGGCAGTGAATTTTTACCACAAATGGGAAGGTTATGGGGGGCACCCCAACATTGTTAGCAAGGAAGAGAGAAGCCAGGGTACAGTTTCAAATATGCCCAATTCCATTTTATTGCACAGTGAATGTTTGGTTGAGAAAAAGGCCAGTTTAAGAATTAGTAGCAACTGCCTAGTAAATTCTAGGATTTGAAGTAACAGAAAGGAGGGAATGTAGTAAAAAAAGGTTGATGTGAATTAGCTATTTTGCCGGCGCTGATTCCAAAGGGAAAAGACGAAGCAAGGAGAGTGGCTTTGATGGGGAGAAATACAGTGGGAGAGACTTTAAGGGGGCTTTCTCATGCTAGATGCATAGCAAGTGTCTTCTTTCCTCCTGCCAGCAGAAATGGAGTAAATAATTCTTGCAGGAGAGTAGATGTAGAAGCCATTCCACAAAAAAGGCCGCTCTAGTGTGAGTCCTTGGCTCCAACTGACTTTGTCTGGCTCAGCAGAGCCCCTGAGTTTGGTTAAATTTGCTAAGGTGGCTGCCTGGTTCTGAACAGACAGCAGAATCTGCTCTTCAGGCCGAATGTAGTGGGTGGGACGAGGGTTTTTTTTTTTTTTTTTTTTTGGGATATTTACCTAGAAGAAGGCAACAGAGCTCCTAAGGCATCTGAACCTACCAATCCTGCAAACCACCCCTGCTGGCATCCTACTTCTACGGGTGGGCTGGATTATTTGGATTCGGAATAGTTTTCTTCCTTCTCCACTGCTTTTATCTCCAGCTTAAAATAATAACGTCATTGCTCTCAGCAGGAGAGCCTTACCTCCAGCTATCCATTTGAACTGAAGAATCTGACGATTACATTTGTGCTTCTTTCTTTGAGTTGATAATTTAAGGCCATTGAAATAGTTTTGAATCTAGACCTATAATCCAATGATCATAAAGCCCTCTTAGCTTTGTGTCATCCACAAACAGGCCTATTCTTAGGGTTCATTTGGTAATGAAACCATACCAAGCACTTCCCAGATGACATTAGAGGTAAAGAACCCTCCTGCCAATGCAGCTAGACCTAAGAGATGCTGGTTTGATCCCTTGGTTGGGAAAATCCCCTAGAAGAGGTCATGGCAACCCACTCCATTCCAGTACTCTTGTCTGGGATATGGGCAGAGGAGCCTGGTGGGCTGCAATCCATGGGGTCACAAAGAGTCGGACACAACTGAAGCGACTTAGCACACACACCTTACCAACACACTGAAGATGCTGTGGCAGGATCCCTGAAGGTTTTTCTCCATGGATCTTAGGGAGGCTTTCCCCCAGTTGCTATTAGGAAAACTTCATTTCTCCATATTTATAAGAGTCTTATTTAGGGTCCATTGAAGAAAACAATATACATCAGATATCTTCCTTGTTGAACTTTGCTCAGTTTTGGTGTTTAATTAAACGCCAGTGACCACTGCCTTGATCACCCTCACTAGGGATGCTCAGGAAGTTCCCTCACTGTTTACTCTCCTTTAGACTATTCAGTCCCCTAGGTTCTGGGTATGGTTTTCCAGCTGTTGATTGTTGAGCATCAGCTATAGTCTCTACAGTTTACATATCTTATCTCAGTTCAGTTCAGTTCAGTCGCTCGGTTGTGTCTGATTCTTTGCAATCCCATGAATTGCAGCACACCAGGGCTCCCTGTCCAGCACCAACTCCCAGAGTTCACTCAAAATCATTTACATAGAGTTGGTGATGCCATCCAGCCATCTGATCCTCTGTTGTCCCCTTCTCCTCCTGTCCCCAATCCCTCCCAGCATCAGAGTCTTTTCCAATGAGTCAACTCTTCACAACTCTTCACATTCCAGCTTGTGCTTCTTCCAGCCCAGCATTCCTCATGATGTACTCCAAAGTATTAGAGTTTCAGCTTTAGCATAAGTCCTTCCAAAGAGCACCCAGGACTGATCTCCTTTAGAATGGACTGGTTGGATCTCCTCGCAGTCCAAGGTACTCTCAAGAATCTTCTCCAACACCACAGTTCAAAAGCATCATTTCTTTGGTGCTCAGCTTTCTTCACAGTCCAACTCTCACATCCATACATGACCACTGGAAAAACCATAGCCTTGACTAGATGGACATTTTTTGAAGTAATGTCTCTGCTTTCTAGGTTGGTCATAACTTTCCTTCCAAGGAGTAAGTGTCTTTTAATTTCATGGCTGCAATCACTATCTACAGTGATTCTGGAGCCCAAAACAATAAAGTCTGACACTGTTTCCACTGTTTCTCCATCTATTTGCCACGAAGGGATTGGACTAGATGCCATGATCTTAGTTTTCTGAATGTTGAGCTTTAAGCCAACTTTTTTACTCTCCTCTTTCACTTTCATGGCCCTGGTGGCTCAGAGTTTAAAGCGTCTGCCTCCAATGTGGGAGACCCAGGTTCGATCTCTGGGTCGGGAAGATCCTCTGGAGAAGGGAAGGCAATCCACTCCAGTATTCTTGCCTGGAGAATCCCACAGGCGGAGAAGCCTAGTAGGTTACAGTCCACGGGGTTGCAAAGAGTCGGACACGACTGAGCAACTTCACCTCACCTTTAACTTTCATCAAGAGGCTCTTTAGTTCCTCCTCACTTTCTGCCATAAGGGTAGTGTCATCTGCATATCTGAGGTTATTGTTATTTCTCCCAGCAATCTTGTTTCCAGCTTGTGCTTCTTTTAGCCCAACATTTCTCATGATGTACTCTGCATAGAAGTTAAATAAGCAGGGTGACAATATACAGCCTTGACGTACTCCTTTTCCTATTTGGAACCAGTCGTTGTTCCATGTCCAGTTCTAACTGTTGCTTCCTGACCTGCATACAGACTTCTCAAGAGGCAGTTCAGGTGGTCTGGTATTCCCATCTCTTTCAGAATTTTCCATAGTTTATTGTGATCCACACAGTCAAAAGCTTTGGCAATAAAGCAGAAATAGATGTTTTTCTGGAACTCTTTTGCTTTTTTGATGATCCAGTGGATGTTGGCTATTTTATCTCTGGTTCCTCTGCCTTGAGGAAAAATACTAAGCCCCATCTCCTTCTCCCTCTATCCCAACATCTAATTTTTCATACTAGGAAATGAGACAAAGTAGTTAAATTACTTTCCCCAAACCACACAGCTGACTCATGGTTATATCACGATTGAACCCAGGACTATAAGATTTCAAGTGTACACCAAAATGCTTTCCATTTTCTGTGTGTACTCAAACCTCATGATCTTGTTCTTCATGATTTTGTTCTATATGTTCTTTCAGGACCTTTGGGTTTGATTCTTCTGTTTCTGAATATCTGACCTCATATGATGGAGGCAGCTGTTACTTGAGTAGCTCTCATTTCAGTTTGTGTCATTAAGCCCCTCTTGACCAGTAAGCATATTTCCCTCATGGTTCAAATGATAAAGAATCTGTCTGCAATGCAGGAGACCTGGGTTTGATCCCTGGGTTGGGAAGATCCCCTGGAGAAGAAAATGACAACCCAACACAGGACTGGAAGTGGGATCTGACTGCTTGCTGCTCAAAAGCGAGTAAAGAGGGGAGGCTAGTGGAAAGGAAAGTTTGCTTTATTTCAGAGGCTGGCAACTTGGGAGGGGAGAAGGGAGGGTAGACTCATGTCCAAAGGCCAATTCCTGCCCCTCCAGCCCCCACCTGACCCCACTGACAAAAAGGAGGCAAGAGCTTTAATAGGTGGAGTGAGGGGACTACAGGCAGTAACAGCACAGTCATCCTGAGAGTCATCTTGAAACGTTATGCGGTGGTCATTTTGATCAGCTTCACTTTGCTTTAAGTACTGTTAATCTTCAGTTCCACAGTCAGTTCATTATCATTTCTTTGAGGCTAGTTCTTGGAATTGCGGCAGTTTATGTCAAGGCTACAATGTGGTCATCGTGGAGTTAACTTCTTCCATCTGGTGGGGATCTCAGTATCTACAAGACACCTCGAAGGATATGGCTGTGAATATTGTCTATAACCCATGGGGAGGAACTAAAAGTCCTTGAATTTGTTTAGGAAATGAAACTGTTTGGTCTTGTTTGACTCTTTTACTTTGCTTCTGCATTTTCTCACTTCTGAGATTGAACTTATTCTTTGACTGAAATTTTTCTATAGACAAAGGCAAGTGGAGGATATGGAGATGGGAAAGAAGTACAGAGTCCTGCTCTGTTTCAAGTATATCCTCTGGTGCTCAGGGCAGACCAGGGCTGCTAAATGCATGCTGCTCTGGGGGAGGTGGTGCCCAAAAGGTTTGTGTCTGCAAAGCCTGGGGTTAGGACCATAGCAGAGACACTGAAAGGGCTGTGGCCCCCAGACCTAACCTACAGCATTCTCTGCAGTTGATGCTATGGGCTCCAGGGGCCTTCCCATCCTTTCTTCAGCCTAGAACACCCTTCTTTCTTCTTCTCTGGGGAAGATTCATGTCAAGAGCCATTGCAGCTCAGCTGAAGCCTCATGAGGGCTTTTCCTCTAACTGAGCCAGTGAGTGAAATGATCACAGCCTCCTCTAAGTGGATGAAACCGAGTTTCAAATTTCTCAGCTGTTTCCAGAACCCTAGCATATTTTACTGCTGGGAGGACAGATGCCTGCTCAAGTGTCTGATGAAAACACTTAACTTTTATTGTTGTTTGACATTCATTAGGGAACCATCTTCTGTAGGCAAAATACAAGACATTTCTTTAGGCAAGATACATAAAAGGACTAATGGTGGGTCATAGGCCAGATGGTATGGAAACAAGATAAGCTGAGCCTTGGAGCCATACCAGCTTGGTCCTCCACTGCCTTGGAGAAAGGAGTGGGTGTGGAGAAGAGAGAAAGAGATGACTTCAGGTCACCGGTGAGGGTGCCATTGAGCAAACATGGAGGCCCATATATGAGGGGGTGGGTCACACAGTCCCCTTTCCCAGCTGAGATTTGAAGAAACACTTGTTGAGTTAATGATCAGGAAATGAGGACCAGTGTTTATTGGAGAACAAAGCTATGTCTGCAAATTCCTTGGGTTCTCACAGTAAACCTGAAGAATGCAGCTAGTTCCAGATCCCTGGGTGGGGAGATGAAATTGAGAGAAATGAAACTGACCAAAGACACATGGTTCGTTAGTGGTGCTGCTGGAGTTCAAACCCAGATCTACCTGGGTGTCAAGTCCCCTTTTATTAATATTTCCCTACACTTTAAGAATCCTGAAACTAAATATTTATTTTTTATCTCCAAAGAAAGAGCAGAATGGGGATGAGGGAGGGAAATCAACAACCCAGGGCTATAGTGTAGGGAAATAAAGTCTGAAATTTCCCTCACTTTGCTATAGGCATCTCAAGACTCTTCTTTTACTGTTTCCTAGCTGACTCTTGAGGTGCAGATGAAAGACTAATGGGACTCTGTGATGGCAGAGCAGTGCCTCCTCCACAACTGCCCCTCAGAGGAAGGAAGAAGAAATGATTGACTTGCCACAGGGTATCTTTAGGTATATGGATGGAGGCTTTACTGTGAGGGCTTCTTCCTGATTAAATGTTGCTGGTTCCTTTATCACATCTCCTCGGAAGGTTTCTCTTGCTTTCCCCAATGAAGTCATGGAATTTCACAAAAGGAAAGTCCCTATTAATCAGCCTAATGTAATTTGGGGGCAATCTGGCTTGAAAGTGGGGTCATCTCTGCAAATTTCTCCAGACGTGGCTATGCAGAGATGCCAACATTTTTTGTACCGAACCAAGTATTTTCTAACTATTCAACTTAGTTACTGCTGCCTACTTATATATATTTTTAATTTATTTAAAATTTTTTAATGGAGTATAATTGCTTTACTCTTCCCTGGTGGCTCAGAGGTTAAAGCGTCTGCCTGCAGTGCGGGAGACCCAGGTTCGATCCCTGGGTTGGAAATGGCAACCCACTCCAGTACTCTTGCCTGGAAAATTCCATGGACTGAGGAGCCTGGTGGGCTACAGTCCACGGGGTCACAAAGAGTCGGACACGACTGAGCGACTTCACCTTCACCTTCCATAATTGCTTTACAATGTACTAGTTTCTGCTGTGCAACAAAGTGAATAGCTATATATGTATATGTATACACACACACACACACACGCAGATATCTCCTCCCTCTAGAGCCTCCTTCTCACCCTCCTTTCCTACCCCTCTAGGTCATCACAGAGCACTGAACTGAGTTCCTTTTAACATGAATTTTCTTTTCCTCCCCCAACCCCAGTGCCTTCTTTCCTATCAACCCAACTATATTTTCTTAAAGGAAAGGAATCTCCCTCTTGTTTGCAAGTTCATCTCAAGTTGCTGGGGCCAGGTTACTTCCTTGATTATGAAGTAGTGAAGGAAAGCATCCCCTTGGTCCCCTTCTAGGGAGAGGGCTGCCATATACTAATACTGATTAAATTCCATCTGGTGGGTATGTCCTGACGAGTTTTTCCTTGAGGAAGTTTTAAGTTGATGCCAGCTGTGGGTTTCCCATGTTTTAGGGGTCCAAGCAATATAAAATGTGGGAATCGCCTACTGCTCTCTGTCCATAAAGCCATGCTGTCAATTGAAGGAACTAAGCAAAGAGATGTACGTGAACTCACAACCTCAGCATGGTTTCATTTTAATGCTAGCTGTCCTATTTGGAGCAAGAGTAATTAGAAAATCAGCAGCAAGTTAGGGGGAAAAAATGCTGAGGTTTATAATGACTTGGGGCAGGGAGAGAGAATCTGGGATCCATTTACTGAAGGTCTCATTAAATTCTCCACCAGTAGAGTCAAGCTGCTACTGTAGAACTGTGGAAGAAGCAGTGGAGGCAGCTGTGAAGGAAGGAGGCCAGGGATGGGGCTGGGGGCCACGTTCACCTTGTCCTGAAGCCTGAGGCTCTCTGTGCTTTTTGCATCCTACTAACTGTCACCTCCAGAGAAGGCAATGGCAACTCACTCCAGTACTCTTGCCTGGAGAATCCCATGGAAGGAGGAGCCTGGTGGGCTACAGTCCATGGCGTCGCTAAGAGTTGGACACGACTGAGCAACTTCACTTTCACTTTTCACTTTCATGCATTGGAGAAGGAAATGGTAACCCACTCCTGTATTCTTGCCTGGAGAATCCCAGGGACAGAGGAGCCTCTTGGGCTACCGTCTGTGGGGTTGCACAGAGTCGGACATGACTGACGCAACTTAGCAGCAGCAGCAGCAGCAGCAGCAGCAGCAGCAACTGTCACCTCCATGCTGTGTTTGGCCAGAGGGTTGCCAGGTCAGTATTCTCACCTAGTCTGTCTCTTTCTTTCCAGCCCTCCCCTTCCTTTCCTCATTGATCTCTCCATGCAGCACTCCTGCCCCGACTCTGCCTCATTTTTCTCAGCCTCCTTGGCTGTGGCTGGGTTTATGTGTGTGTGTTGGGTTTGAGGGGCTTCCCTGGTGGCTCAGACGATAGAGCATCTGCTTGCAATGCGAGAGACCCAGGTTAGATTCCTGGGTCGGGAAGATTCCCTGGAGAAGGAAATGGCAATCCACTCCACACTCTTGCCTAGAGAATCCCATGGATGGAGGGTAATCCACTCCAGCACTCTTGCCTAGACAATCCCATGGATGGAGGAGCCTGATAGCTACAGTCCATGGGGAACATTTGTAACTCTCAATCAGTCGTCAGGGATGAAATGCCCTTTCCACATATATCCAGGGGTAGGTTGAATTGTGTCCCCTTCCTCTAAAGAAATATGTTGAAATCCTAACCCCCTAAACTGGAGGTGACCTTTTTGGAAATAAGCACTGCAGATGCAATGTTAGGATTAAATTAAGTTCAGTCAGCGTGGGCTCTAATCCAATATGACTAGTGTCCTTGTGAGAGAAAACACAGAGACACGGACAAAAAGAGAGGGTGCCACATGATGATGGAAACAAAGGCTGAAGTCCTGCGGGGCAAGCCAAGGGATACTCAGGGTTGCCCACCACGATGGCGTGATCACTCACCCTGAGCCAGACATCCTTGAATGTGAAGTAATGTGGGCCTTAGGAAGCATCACTACAAACAAAGTTAGTGGAGGTGATGGAATTCCAGTTAAGCTATTTCAAATCAGATGACTATTATATCTACTACTGCAGGAATCCCTCAGAAAAAATGGAGTAGCCATCATGGTCAACAAAAGAGTCCAAAATGCAGTACTTGGATGCAATCTCAAAAATGACAGAATGATCTCTGTTCGTCTCCAAGGCAAATCATTCAATATCACAATCATCCAAATCTATGCCCCAACCAGTAATGCTGAAGAAGCTGAAGTTGAACAGTTTTATGAAGACCTACAAGACCTTTTAGAACTAATACCCAAAAAAGATGTCCTTTTCATTATAGGGGACTGGAATGCAAGAGTCAGAAGTCAAGAAACACCTGGAGTAACAGGCAAATTTGGCCTTGGAATGTGGAATGAAGTAGGCCAAAGACTGATAGAGTTTTGCCAAGAAAATGCACTGGTCATAGCAAACACCCTCTTCTAACAACACAAGAGAAGACTCTACACATGGACATCACCAGATGGTCAACACCGAAATCAGATTGATTATATTCTTTGCAGCCAAAGATGAAGAAGCTCTATACAGTCAACAAAGACAAGACCGGGAGCTGACTGTGGCTAGATCATGAGCTCCTGATTGTCAAAGTCAGACTTAAATTGAAGAAAGTAGGCAACACCACTAGATCATTCAGGTATGACCTAAATCAAATCCCTTATGATTATACAGTGGAAGTGAGAAATAGATTTAAAGGCTAGATCTGATAGATAGAGTGCCTGATGAACTATGGAATGAGGTTTGTGACATTGTACAGGAGACAGGGATTAAGA
>SJXQ01011337.1:0-12912 GCA_006408695.1 Aepyceros melampus
TTCAGACACAACTGAGTGACTGAACTGAACTGATGTTCAAGTTGTTTAAGGAGAAGCAATGACACCTCACTGGAGTGTATACATATCTTTCCTCAAGAGCACTACATATTTTGACTTTTCTCTGGTCCCCACAAATAAACTCTTGCCAAAGAAAAAGCAAAATCGGCAGGATATTTGCCTCATTAATCTAGAGTGTATCTGTATCATCTGCAAAATCACAGGCAGACCTTTCCTATATGTCTCTTTGTGCAGTAACAAGATGGCAGTTTTATAGCATTTCATATTCATGTTGAGTATCAGGTATAGATGATGAACACCATGTGGATAAGCATCATGAGGAAACACTTTTCTGATTTGGTGCCAGCACAGAGTACAGAGAATCTGCCTTCTGTCCTTTTATCTGGACTACAAGCACCTTAATATTTTTGAGTGGCACACTGGACCATGTAGCCTGGCTGACCTTGCAATGGCTACAGCTTGGTAACAGGGAGACTTGGAGAGTGGAGTTAAAATATATTGAAATTTAAAAAATAAACTGTTATGTCTTTGCACTTTCTTGTGGAAATAAATTGGTAATCATCTAAATTATTGAAAACTTGGTAATTATCTAAAAAATATTGGTGATCATCTAAATTATTATTATCATCTAATCAGTAATCATCTAAATTATTTCTGTTCATGTTCTCTCCCTCCCCACATTTCCATCAATAATAACAACACTAATAGGAGTTATAATATTAGTAGTATGTGCTACCACTTAATATAACCTGGCAGATAGAAAGTACCCACAGAGTGGGAGCTGTTATCATTGAATGGCACACGTCTCAAAACCACTCTGGCTATACACATTTACAGTAAGGAAGTAGAGGCATGGAAAGGGCAAGTGACCTGATAAATGTGACACAATGTAACTGAAACAGATTTTTAACTCAGTTCTGAACTATACAGCTCAAGTTCTTTACTGTGCTCTGCTGATCTGTGTGGTTTAAAGTCACTTTGATATGGAGGCAATGGTAATAGAAATAGGTAAAATATAGTGAATGCTTATTATGTGTCAGGCTCTGTCTTAAGAACTTCTCATTAATGTATTTGATCCTTATAACCATATGCATTCATGGTTGTCATCCTCAATAACACAGGGGAAACTGAGTTTCAGAGAGATAAAGTCACTTGTCCAATGTCACACGGTGATTAAGCAGGCCAAGATTATAACTTATTTTTGTCTGATAACAAAATTCATGATCAATTAAATTTATTTCCTAAAGTAATCATGTACTTGAACAAAAACAGAATTAATATAAAAGAATATAGCTACCATCTCAGGCTATAAGTCCCTATTGTCCAAGGAAATACACACTATCAGTTTATTATATATTTTTTAAAAGATTTCTATTTATAAATATCTATATCTCATTTAAAAATAAATATTAGCCTCTGTACACTGTGTTCTGCATTTTGATTTTTTTTAATGCAATATATCTTAGAAATTTTGTCATGATTAAAGAGAATCCTTCAACACCTCACTGCACTAAAAGTAAAGACTAACAGAATTAATATAAAAGAATATAGCTACCATCTCAGGCTATAAGTCCCTATTGTCCAAGGAAATACACACTATCAGTTTATTATATATTTTTTAAAAGATTTCTATTTATAAATATCTATATCTCATTTAAAAATAAATATTAGCCTCTGTACACTGTGTTCTGCATTTTGATTTTTTTTAATGCAATATATCTTAGAAATTTTGTCTGATTAAAGAGAATCCTTCAACACCTCACTGCACTAAAAGTAAAGACTAAACTCCCTATCAAAGCCAGTAAGGCTGTCTTGGACTGTAGAACTTCAGTTGTCTACTTGGTCAAGTAGATTCTTGGACTGTCTACTTTTCCAGCCTCATGTTGCAGTCTTCACCTTTTTTTCTCTCTGTACTTACCCACACTCTTCCTCCATTTATCTCTTTCTATGTTCACTTACTATTACTGATATACACAAATCTGAGGCTCCAAGCCTTCCTCTGTGTTCTCAGCTACTAGGTTTACGAATTCTACAAGTAACCTACAATTCTCACAATGGGAGAAAAGCAAGATAATGACTGTTAGAGTCTATCCTCTGACAATCCTTATATGCACTGTGATAGAAGCAAGTAAAGGATGCTAGATTTGCACTAAAGAGGAAGTAATATCTTAACTAGAAGAATGATCTGGTGATTGGGTGAGAAGAGAGGGAGAGAGATGGTTTAGAATGTATAAATTACATAAAGTACAAAGGTCAAGAAGAAATTGAGGACAAGGGGAGGTAATCATTAGCCCCTCATAATATCTATTAGTTTCACCATCAAGCTTCAAAGCACACAGGCAAAGTGGTTCATTTGTTATGGAAATGTAGCTTTAATATTTTTTAGCATCATCTTCCAACAACATTGCTGCCCCTGAAGGCTTTCTGCACAGAACTCTGGAGTCTTGACTAGCCAAAAGCACATTTTAGTAATGGAAAGAAAGAGCATGGCATATTTTGGTAGTGTAAATTACTTAGTAGAGATGTAGTGTATTTTGCAAGCACTGTGTGGTAAGAGGGGATAAATAACAAAGCAAAGAGAAGAGTCAGGAGAAGTAACCAGGAGCCTGATTACTAAACATTTTATGAGTTACATTATAGGAAATGGGCCTTATCTTGAAAAAGGGGGGGAATAGAATAAATGGTTTTTCAACAGGAAAGTTATATGACCAGTTTTGTGAATATGCTTTAGATAATCAATTCTGACTACACCCTAGAAAAGTTTTTGGGGACAGCAAACAATGAAGGCAAGGAGATGAGTTGGGATGACGGTTTGCTGCTGAGGAAGGAATTCATAGGGCCTGGACTCCATCTTAGGCCTGTTCATGCTGATCATGCTTGGCCACCTTTCCAATGGACTCTGAACTCTGTGTTTAGTGCCTATGAAAACAACAACAGAGGGATAAGACCTCCTCCAGACAGGGGAACCTTGAAGATCATATCTAGATTACTCATCACCTAAGAGAAAACATACTCTAATCACTCCCTCCTCCAGACAGGCCATAAATTTTTCTGTATCAATCAGAGTGTAACCTTGGGTTTATTGATTATTGGCTAATTGTTTGACTGTTTGAGCACATAAGCACATAACACGTTAATGACGGGGTTATTGGGATTGTATTTTCCTTGGTTTATGTAAATCTCAAGGAATTTGGAGTGGTGGGTATGGACACGTACACATGGGGTATAAAAGATTTTCACAAATGCTGGTTGGGGTCCTTGGCTAAGAGAAGACCCTGCTTTGGGCCCGCTGGTATAATAAACTGCATTCCACTATCTGCATTATCCTTCTGAGTGAGTTTGTTTCCCAGAATGTGTGGCTACAACATTTGGTGCATTGGCCAGGAAACTCCTCACTTTGAGGAGACAGGTCTCATTTGAGGCCACACCAAGGCTTTGTGGCTTGAATCTCCTAGAGAGGGGAAGGCACCTTACCCCTCTGGAATAATTCAGCCTTTCAATGCCCGGTTTCTTCGCTTTGGCAGGTAGTGAACAGCAGCAAGGGAACTGAGCGCTCAGATGAGGAGGATCCCACCTGGCAAGGTGGAAGAGGAGGCCTGATCACCACTTTGGGAGGGACTAGAAGGGTCACGGACCCACAGGGGCCTGGAATAGGCAGACAGCAGGGATTGTTTGGTACACAGGTCAATGAGCATGCTACGGTTTAGGAAGGAAGGAAATTTGTGAAGGTCATTTAGGAGGTGTGTCCACACCATCTCAGGGAAAATTATTACTAGTGTCGCCAGGGGATTTTTAGGATGAAAGAAACTGGTCCTTATATGCTCGTATTCTGCCCTCCCCCAGGAGGTGTCCCATCTGCTGTGAAATTCTTGACCCCCTCGGAATTGTTAGGCTCGAAGGAAGGGAATACATAAGTGAGTATGAATTGACTTTCCTGAAGATGGCCTGGGACATGGTTTATTTAACCCATCTGTGTTTTCATCCACACCTGATCAAGCCCACCAAGGCAGAACGGACTTTAAGAGAGAAACAGTCTTGGACCACATGGTTTCTGGTTCGGCTGTACTGGCTGGCAGGTGAAGGCACGCTGATCCCCTTTCTCCCTCTGGGATCTAGCAGATGAGGCTCTTCTCACCCCAATTAGGAAGGAGGCAGAATGGCAATTTAAGTGTCATTGAGTGGAAATATCAGAAGTATATAGGGTACTGAGAACTTCATAGACAGAACGAAAAGGAAAAGTAGAAGGTCCAAGAAGGTAAGCAAGATGTGAGGAAGTGAATCTAAGGCAACTGTATTGGAGTGCATGATTAAAAATTTTAAGAAGGGGTTAGGAGGAGACTATGGGGTGAAGATGAAGCCTAACCTCCTCCACATACTCTGTGAGGTCGAGTGGCCCCTGATGGGAGTAGGATGGCCACCAGAGAACACCATGAACTTAAAAATAGTGGAAGCAGTCTATACAGTAGGAGAGCCGGGACACCTGGATCAATATCCAGATATTGATTCATGGCTAGGGTTAGCTCAAGACCCTTCTACTTGGACAAGGTTCTGTATCCAGAAGGGAAAGGGAAAAATATTAATGGCACAAAAATTGACTGATGATAAAAAAGGAAATTCTACAGGATTTGGATGGATCGACCTCCTCCATTTTAGATAATGATGCACCTGCCTCAGTGCTCCACCAGGATCTGAGGCTGCCTTAATGCCCAGTCCAGGGCCAGGTGAAGTCATGCAGCAGCCGCTGCTTCTCCACCAGCTCTTCCTGAGGTCGTAGAGCCACCACCTTGGCAGGCTCTGATCCAGTGACAGAAGCCTCTGGTCAACACTTCCAGGATCAGGCTCCAGCCACACCTCCCAAGCTATACCTGCCTCTCCCGGTGAGTACTGACAAGAAAGGGCAGGAGACGTCGGAATTAAACAGAAACTGCTCTTTGCCAGAGAGCTGGAGGGAATGAAAGAGAACAGACAAGAGATTTGCAATGCTAACTGCTGCTCTGGGAAAGTCTATCTCAGGCCCTCATGAAAACCTCCTCTGCCCCAGGGACAGGACAGTCCTTCAACCGGTCCCAACGGAGGCAACGAGCCCCGTTACAGCCAAACTAGTGTGCCCTGGGCTGAGTTTTTGGCCACTGGAAGAATGAATGCCCTAAGGCAAGGAAGGAAGAGGAAGTTCCTGCAGTTGTGGGGCTTGCTGACTTGGAAATTAAATAGGGCTGCTGGGGCTCAGAGATATCAGGTCCCCAAGAGCCCATAGTAACCTTAAAAGTGGGGGACCAAAACGGTGACTTCATGGTGGATACAGGAGCAGAACTGTCGGTAGTAACAAAACCTGTGGCACCACTGTCCAAAAAGACTACTGCTGTAACTGAGGTATTGGGAGAAGACATGATTAAATCGTTTTGCTAGCCCAGAAAATGTCAGATGGAGGGGCGGGGCACCAAGTGATTCATGAATTCCTCTACATTCCTGAGTGCCCAGTACCCCTGTTGGGAAGAGACCTGTTTTCCAAACTAGGAGCACAAGTGACTTTCTCCCCTGAGGAGAGGCCCACCTTCCAGATGGACACTATGACTTATTTGCTCTTTCTCTCAATACCACCCCAAGATGAGTGGAGGTTGCATGAGCCTCCGAAGGAAGAACCGGGTGGGCCAGAAGAGCATGAGAGAGAGCTAACTCAATTATCCCCTGAGGTCTGGGCGAAAGGCAAACCACCCCCTCCCCCCCAGGCTGGCTAGACATCAAGCCCCAGTGATAATAGAACTCAAACCAGGCACTATCCTGGTTAGAAAGTGCCAGTACCCGCTACTGATAGAGGCCTGGGCGGCATATTGCCCCACATCAATAGATTGAAACAAGCGGGCATTCTAGTAGAGTGCCACTCGACTTGGAATACACTGATCCTGCCAGTCAAAAAAGAAGGAGGACAGGACTATAGGCCCGTACAGGATCTCAGGCTAGTCAACCAGGCTACTGTGAGTTTACACCACACTGTTTCAAACCCCTGTACCCTACTTAGCCTCCTCCTGCTGAGGACTAAAGTTTATACTCGCCTAGATCTCAAGGATGCCTTCTGCTTATGCCTCGCCCCAGCAACACAGCCCATCTTTGCCTTTGAATGGGAAGATCCAGTCGGGGGCACCAAGCAACAGCTCATGTGGACTACCCAACAAGGGTTTAAGAACTCCCCAGCCATCTTTGGGGAAGCCTTGGCTTCTGACCTGAATTCATTCCATCCGGAAGAGTATGGTTGTTGGCTTCTACAATATGTGGATGATCTGCTGCTGGCCGCCGAGATCAAGGAAAAATGCCAGGAAGGGACAAAAGCACTGCTCCAGCTGCTGATGGAAGCAAGTTACTGGGTGTCGAAGAAGAAGCCACAGATCTGCAAAGAGGAAGTAAGGTATCTGGGGTTTGTTTTAAAGAAGGACACAAGGTTCCAGACCCTAGTTGGGTCCTATATACTGATGGCACTAGCCTGATCAAACAAGGACAGTGGCTGTCAAATTAGCCAAAGTGGAAGGGGCCATCAAGACTGAAAAGGGATGGTTGGAATTGCCAAGTGGCAAATTATTGGTACCAGAGGAGCTGGCACACAGTCTGGTAAGCCAAACACACCAAGCGACCCACCTAGGCCATGCTGCCTGCTCACAGGTTAGTGCTCCCTCTCAGATATTCAGACAAAAACCTCCGGGTATTTAGCGGAAAGGCATGCTGCCCTTTGAACACCTGAGAGTGGACTTCACTGAAATGAAACCTCACCGACACTACTGTTACCTGCTGGTCATGGTATGTACGTTCTCGCGATGGGTAGAAGCTTTTCCTACCTGGACTGAAAGAGCATCAGAGTAGCATGGTGCCTCCTTAGGGAAATAGTTCCCAGATTTGGACTTCCTACCAGCATTGGTTTAGACAATGACCTGGCTTTTGTAGCTGATTTAGTACAACAAATAAGCAAAACTTTAAATGTCAAATGGAAACTGCACACTGCATATAGACCCAGAGTTCTAAGATGGTGGAATGAACCAATCGGATATTAAAGAGACTCTCCAAGTGGATCATAGAGACTGACTGCTCCTGGGTGGACTTGCTTCTGACGGCTCTGCTCAGACTCAGGATGACCCCACCGTCCCAAGGTTATTCTCCATACAAAATTATGAATGGGAGGCCCCCTCCCATAATAAAACAGGTGTCAACAAACTTGCCTCAGGTAAGGGGGAATAGGATTTCACAGCAGATGGAACTGGGTAAGGTAATAAATCAGTAAAGGTAAATAAATTAGTAAGGTAACTAAGTCTGTACAAGAAAGGGTGCAATTCCCCCTTGGGGAACAGATTCATGAGTTTACGCTTGGTGACCAAGTATGGGTCAAAGATTAGAAACATGATTTGCTAGCCCTTTGGTGAAAAGGCCCTTATGTTATTCTAACTACCCATACTGCAGTTAAAGTTGCAGGTATTGTCCCTTGGATCCATCATACGAGGGTGAAGAGAACATACCATGCAGACCCAAAAAACACTGAGTGGACTGCACAGAGGGACCACGCTGACGCTCGAGAGACTAGGACCATCCTTAAGAAGAAGGAAAAGAAGATCCTGGAGGAGCCCCTTCAGGATGAATCAACCCCTGCTCCTTGGCCTCATCAATGTGATTTTGAATTTAACTTCCATTTCAACTCAGGACAATGTTTTCATCCCATGGGCACATTCCTACGCAGACATCCACAGCACTTCCAACTGCTGGGTATGTAGGGCTATGCCTCTGTCAGTGATGGATGGACTTCTTTGGTGGGTGTCACTGCTCTGCCAAGGAGATTTTAAACCACTCTGCTCTTTTCTGGGATGACAAAAAAGAGACTTCCTCTCTCTTCCAATCATAATCTCTCCTTGCTCTCTTGGTGCAAGACCTACAGTCAATAGACACGGGTCATGGGGTCACATTTTATATACATGGCAGTGTAACAAAAGCCTAACTTACTTGTTGTAAATCTACCCCAGTAGCCCCAGTAAATCTACCTTATTTACATGCTAGGTGGACAAGATCCATATGAGTATGGTATGAGTATATTGCTCCCTTATTTGTACCCTCTATAGGGACAAAAGATATCATGATTAAAGTACAGGCCTTGACTAATTTCACAAAACAGGCCCTCCTAGATAGAACAAAAGCCATCCAAGCCTTAAATGAAGAGCAAATCCAAATGAGAAAAATGGTAATTCATAATAGAATGGCTTTGGACATACTCACAGCTACTCAAGGAGGGACTTGTGCTATAATTAAGGTTGAATGTTGTGTATACATTCCTGACTTATCTGGCAGTGTATCGACTGCTTTAGATGACATGAAAAACCAGGTAAAAGCAATGTCAAATGGAAATATTCCTTTCTGGACTTCAGTTCTATCTTGGGTGAAGGGCAGCTGGTGGAAAACTATATTTACCACTGCTGTAGTTGTCTTGATAGTTCTGCTTTGCGGACCCTGAATTTTACAATGTATTATGAACTCTGTAACCCGGAGGTTGATGTCATTCTCCCAAATTGGCGGTCAGAGAGCCAGGGTGCAATATATCCCTATGAATGATGCTCATAATATGAGTTGAGAGCATCAAGAGGGGGGAATGAAGAAGAAATTCATAGGGCTTGGACTCCACCTTAGGCCTATTCATGCTGATCATGGTCAGCCACCTTTCCAATGGACTCTGAATTCTGTGTTTAGTGCCTATGAAAACAACAACAGAGAGATAAGACCCCCTCCAGACAGGGGAACCTTGAAGATCATATCTAGGTTACTCATCGCCTAAGAGAAAACATATAAAATCACTGCAGATGGTGACTGCAGCCATGAAATTAAAAGATGCTTACTCCTCGGAAGAAAAGTTATGACCAACCTAGANAAAATATAAAAAAAAAGTTTACAAAGGGGAAAACATTTATAAAAAATTGACTTTAAATGAGGGAAAATCTATAGTGAGATGTATTATTTCTTGAATGTTGATTAAGTCCTTAGTATTTTTTTTTTTAAATCCTCTACAAGGGCTCATTCTTTGACACAGCCATAACTGATCTATTTTCTAAAATTATCCTCTTTTTGCAAATTGGTGCTAATAGCAACTGTTTTCAATAATTGTCCCTGGAAATCAAGGCCATTCAACCTAGAAAAACTCCATCGGAAAAAAAGGATTGTAACTAACGCTCATCGATTGTAAGTTGGTCATCAGAACTGACATTCTGTGTATTCACAATGAAGCTCTATAATGCTTGATAGAAAATCATAGGAATAGCTATCCACCTACTTGCTATTGGATATAAAATACAAAATAACTATCCAAAAAAATATTTAGTATAAAATACAAAATACCTACTATCTTAGGAAAAAGAAACAGTTTTTCTTCATCTGTTTGAATTGATTTTTAAATTATTTATAAAGGCTTTTAAAAAAGACAGATATATACGTTATTGCATATATATTTGCTAATATATTTATAAAAGCTTTTTAAAAGGTGATATGTGTATATATGTGTGTGTATCTCTTTTTAATTGTTTGATTTCCCAGCACACTCCTTCACAACATCGACAGCTCTACCTGACTGTCATATATTTATTTTTCTAAACTTTGAAAAGTTGAAGAAAAAAAAAAAAAGGCCAACTGCAGTTTAAGTACACATGGCACAGGCACTTGCAGAGAATCTGTGGTTGCTTGGCAACAAGAGGGTGCCTATTTGGAGAGCTCAGAGAAGTACACAATATGACTTTAGGATGGATGAAGGGCAATGAGAGGCACTGACTTGACTAAAATGATTCTGAACTATAGAAACAATATTCAAATAACATACATCTCTGTATGTTATTATTCCCAAATTATAATGTGACTGCTCAGCTCCCCTCTGTAGATCCAAGAAACAGAGAGCTTCAGAGACTAATATATTTTTGAATTTTACTTCTATAACTATGTCTCATGCAGTCAAGGTTTGTGGTAACAAGACTGAAATAGCATTTTAATGACCAGAGTATTTATCACTGCCTCTCTGGTCAATTGATATGTTATTTGATATTTGATTTTTTAGTCTCACCATCCTTAATAAAGATCAGCAATCTTTAAAAATTAAACACATGCTGTTTTAATCAACATATAGCTTTGTTAATTACTAGTTCATTCTTCATGTCCATCTGTTTTTAAGATTTTACTGAACCTGTGCCATATGTTCATGAAAATATAATAAGCTGGTTGCCATGTAAATATAACATTTTCAAGTGTATTGTGTAACAGTCTTTCAATTTATGCATACTGTTGTCTGTGTTTTGTCTTCAGTGGCTTAAGCACAAAACTGATAACTTTGTTAAATGCCCCACTAGGCACAGTTTCTGTCTGAAGCTGTTTGTATGTGTGTCTGTGTCTATGTTGTTTGCATTGTTTATTTTTTAGTTATTGAATATTGTGCTAGAGGTTCAGACTCTTTTAAGATATAGCAAAGCATTTACTTGAGAGTTCTGGAAATTTCAGCATAAAAGTGAGATAGAACTATTTCATACTCACTCCATTCAATAGTATAATAACTACCAATTCACAGCAAATATGATTCATTTATCTTAAATTGTAAAACTAAGTGATTCATGTATGTAGATGCTTCAATTTTGTGAATCTTAAGACTATCCCAGCCTCTAGTTTATTTAGAAAACTCACTTGATGAATTGATCAGACACAGGAATTTTCACATTTTTATATAAGGGATTGCTGAAATTGATCAAACTGAAGGATGATGAAATTGGCCAGCAGAAAGATTGTAAGAATCAAATTAGGGCATATTTGGGCTTTTTGAAGAAGAAAGTGCATTTTCAAATACTGCTCTGTACAATAGGCTTAAAAGATTGTTTCAATAACAGTTTAATAGCAACCAAAATATTTGAACCCAAGTCGTTATGGTTATAGCAATCAAGAGGATCTAAACCACAATATAACATTGAAAATGAAATGAATTTAAAGAAACTCAGATCAAAGTCAAATTGTGAAATGAGTATTAATCCCCAAGACTGTTTACATTTTTCCTGAATTTAAGAGGTCAGTAAATTAAATTTGCTAACGAAGTTTAGTGGCAAAATATTTTCTGGATAGCCAAATAGAAAAGACCTGGGGAGTTCTTTAAAAAGAAATTAGTTTGAATAAATAAAAAAATCAATTTGAAGGGGAAATAAGATATCCTGTGTGAAAAGAGGAGGCTGTCCATTTGTGACGTCATAGGAAAGAACAAAGCAGGTCTCATTGAGATACTTGCTGCCAGTATCTCCAAGTGAAGTAGCTCGGTCGTGTCTAACTCTTTGCAACCCCATGGACTATACAGTTCATGGAATTCTCCAGGCCACAGTACTGAAGTGGGTAGCCTTTCCCTTCTCCAGGAGATCTTCCTAATCCAGGGATCAAATCCAGGACTCCCATATTGCAGGCAGATTTTCTACCAGTTGAGCCACCAGGGAAGCCCAAGAATACTACAGTGGGGACAAAAGAGGATGAGATCATTGGAATGCATCACCAACACGATGGACATGACTTTGGGTAGGCTTCAGGAGCTGGTGATGGACAAGTAAGTCTGGCATGCTGCAGTCCATGGGGTTGCAAAGAGCTGGACATGAATGAGTGACTGAACTGAACTGATCCTGGATTATTCTGATGGGCCCTGTATATTTACATGCACTCTTAGAAACAGGATAAGGAGGCAGAAAAGCTGTCAGAGAGAGATACAATGAGGGAAGGAGAGGCAACAGATTCAAAGCATGATAGGGACTTGACCTGCCCTTGCTGGCTTTGATTATGGAGGAAGTGGACTGTGAGCCTAAGAATCGAGCAGCCTCTAGAATCTGGGAATGGCTTTTAGATGACAGCTAGTAAGAAACAGTCCTATAAGTGCTAGGAACTGAATTCTGTGAACTTAAATAAGCAAGAAAACAGATTTTCATTTAGAGCCCTCGAGAGGAACACCCTGCTGACACCTTATCCTAACCTGTGTCAGATTTGACCTACAACATTGTGAGATAATAAATGTGTAGTGTTGAACTGCTAAATTTGTGTTAAATTGTTACAGTAACAATAGAAAATGAATGCATCTCCCTTTCCTGCACAAACATATCATATTAATATATACTATAAATACCGATTTCAACTTTGTTTTTTTCACTTAAAAATATATCTTGGAGATCTCCCCATATCAGCACATAAACAGCATCATCATTCTCTATTTTTCCTTATTTAACATCTTCATAGAATTTCATTTTTGGTATCAATCTTACTTTATTTATTGATGGATATTTATGCAGTCCAAGCTTTTGCTTTAAAGGTAATGCTGCAAAAAACAGCATGATATGTGTGTAGGATATCCATAAAGTAAATTTCCAGAGGTGGAAGTAGTCAGAGAGTACATATATTTTTAATGTTAATAGACATCCAAATAGTACTCTCCATAGTTGCTGTTGAGTCATTCAGTCATGTCTGACTCTTTGAGACCTCATGGACTGCAGCACACCAGGCTTCTCTGTCCTTTACATCTTCTGGAGCTTGTCAATCTAAAGTTCATTGAGTCAGTGATGCCATCCAACCATCTCATCCTCTGTTGTCCCATTCTCCTCCATAGAGTTTGTGCCAAATGCTATTAATAGTCATAAAATCTAGGTAATTTTACCAATATTGAAAATGAATTATATTCCCACATGCACTTCAATATGACTTTCTCACAATGAGTTAAATAACACAAAATTTATTCTAGTTTCAGTGATAAGTTGTATGGTCATTCTAATTTTGCTACAATCTATACGTTCCCAACTGCTGTTCTTCAATTTTCCTCTCAATTTCCTTGTAGATTTTGGAGGGCCACTGATTTTGGTAATCCTTATGCACTCATCTCACATGCTA
>SJXQ01011338.1:0-68454 GCA_006408695.1 Aepyceros melampus
ATTCCCCAGCACAGGAAATTATGTCCATTATCTTGTAATAGCTTTTAATGATATATATTCTATAAAATATTGAACCACAATTCTGTACATCTGAAAGTAATGTAATACTGTAAATCAACTATACATTGATATCAACAAATTAATTAATTAATTTTTAAAATCTTAGCCATTTCCGGGGAGAAAAACAAAAAAAAAGATTAAATTTGTAGTTTTTAAATGGACCTAAAGCATCTGAGAGCTATCATATATTTAGTTGTGTAAAAGATACTATTTCCAAAGAAATAAGAGTAAGGAAATTGGAAAATACACTCCTCCATTAAAAGAATAGGAATGTGGACAACGATTGTCAAAATTAACCTTTCACAACTCTGGAAATTAACCAAGTTCTTGTAGCAATTGAAGGAGCTTTTATTCAATAAAAATGCCTGATTCTTTATAAGAACAGAGCTTTGTGACTTTATATTACTTGCACTCTTCATTTCCCTCTCAGCTCTGTGGTTCCCTGAAATTCTGGAATTTGATGGCAGTGATGATTGCACAGTACTAGAAATATACTAACAAACAATGCATTGTACACTTTTTTATTTTTTTCCTTGTTTAACCATTTTATTTTTTAATTTTTATTTTTACTTTATTTTACTTTACAATACTGTATTAGTTTTGCCATACATTGACGAATCCATCACGGGTGTACATGAGTTCCCAATTCTGAATCCCCCTCCCACTTCCCACCCCATATCATCTCTCTGAATCATCACTTTAAATGTGTCAGTTGTATAGTATGTGAATTATATGTGTTTAAAAGTGTTATTTTAAAAAAGGAAGCACTGTTTCCCAGCATCTCTATGAATGGGAACTGGAGAGTGACAGATAAGGATGCAAAGGATTTCTTTTAGGATGATGACAATGTTCTCGAGTTAGACTGTGGTGATGGCTGCAAAACTCCGTGCATATACTAAAAACCACTGGATTACACACTTTAAAAAAGTGAATTTAATTTTATATGATTTATACCCAATAAATTATTATAAAAATAAGTTGTTTCCTACTAATACTAAATGATGAAAACCAAGGTATACTTTTGAAAGGCTACATTGTCTATATTATTCCAATGAGCCTAGTTCAGTCAGTCAGTTCAGTCGGTCAGTCGTGTCCTACTCTTTGCGATCCCATGAATCGAAGCACGCCAGGCCTCCCTGTCCATCACCAACTCCCAGAGTTCATTCAGACTCATGTCCATCGAGTTGGTGATGCCATCCAGCCATCTCATCCTCTGTCGTCCCCTTCTGCTCCTGCCCCCAATCCCTCCCAGCATCAGAGTCTTTTCCAATGAGTCAACTCTTTGCATGAGGTGGCCAAAGTACTGGAGTTTCAGCTTGAGCATCATTCCTTCCAAAGAAATCCCAGGGCTGATCTCCTTTAGAATGGACTGGCTGGATCTCCTTGCAGTCCAAGGGACTCTCAAGAATCTTCTCTAACACCACGGTTCAAAAGCATCAATTCTTCAGCATTCAGCCTTCTTCACAGTCCAACTCTCACATCCATACATGACTACTGGAAAAACCATAGCCTTGACTAAGGTGACCTCAAATGCTTAGAGAGGGAATACTAATAGTATAGGAACTAAATAAAATAATGTCAATACAATACTTGATAAGTGAACATCTTTATACTCTGGTTTCTGTACTTTCAAGGTTGGCTTGAATTTATATGACATGGTATGATAACTCATCCAATTTTAATATCTAATTTTCTACCTAGACTGTGAATTCCTTCATGATAGAATGACCTATCCTGAGCCATCATAGAAAGTAGTGAGCATAATGATATATTTTTATGGTTTCAAATTTGTATTCTTCCATTTCTTATCTATGTGACTATCAGCAAATTATCATTCATGTCTCATTTTCCTCACCTGCAAATGGAGATAATGATAGTCCATAATTCCCAGAGTGGTGGTTAAGATTTACAAGTTAATTCACATAAAGTTGTTGGACTGTTACCTGGCACATGTCAACAGTCTATACATATTAGCTCTTATTCCAATAGCTAGCACAGTATTTGGTACAGGGCAGGCACTCGGTGAAATTTGATATGAGTAAGATACATATCTACCAGGGATTCCCTGGTGGCTCAGACAGTAAAGAATCCTCCTGTAATGTGGGAGACCTGGCTTCAATCCCTGGGTTGGCAAGATCCTCTGGAGAAGGGAATGGATACCCACTCCAGTATTCTGGCCTGGAGAATTCCAGGGACTGTATAGTCTATGAGGTTGCAAACAGTCAGACACAACTGTGCAACTTTCACTTTCAAGATACATTTCATATTTGTTTTAGAGGCTGCTTGGGAGAAGTTGAATATATTACATGATTTGAGGGAATCTGGACAGAGACACAGAGCTCTGGACTTGCCTGAGCCATCCTCCAGGGACAGCTCAAGCAATCTCAGTGGGGCAGGGCTCAGAAGGCTGAATCATATGCTTCTATTTCATTTGATGGGCTTCTCTTGTAGCTAAGCTGGTAAAGAATCCATCTGCAATGTGGGACACCTGGATTCAATCCCTGAGTTGGGAAGATCCCCAAGGCTACCCACTCCAGTATTCTGGCCTGGAGAATTCCATGGACTAAATAATCCATGGGGGCGTCACAGAGTTGGACACGACTGAGTGACTTTCACTTTCATTTCATTTGATTCCTTTTACTCCCTAATAGTCCTGCTTTGGCTTGTGAAAACACAATCTCCAGTTTAAAAATTTATCTCAGCCCTCACTTCTGCTCCTCTAAGTGGCACACCATGTGCAATGGTTGTGATGCTAAGTCTCTTCTGGTAACAGTCAATGATAGTTGGCATTACTGAAGTGTGAGGAGCTTAAGATGAAGCTGACTGATCACTTTCTTGAGTAATTAAACCCAAACAAACAGAAACAACTCTAGTTAGGCAGAAAGCTTGTTTGTGCTGAGAGATATGTACAGCTATATTTTGAGTCACCTCTAATTCATCATAAAATGCCATGATACATTTCCTTCACTTACAATAGATTGCAGAAATAACTTGGTAAAGAGTCCTATGTTTGCTTTTAGAGATTGTGTATGTGAAAGCTATTCAAAGGACAAAGTTTCAGGTTGTTTTTTTTTTTTTTTAATAATCTAACACTCTTTTTGTACAAGAATATTCTAAGCCTAGAATTGAATGCTTTCCAGAAAACAGCTTTACACCATGTGTACTGACATTGACTCCTTCAGCCATCATAATTTATGGACATCAATTAGATAATGGACTGCTTTGCATGTTTTTATGAAAATGCCAATTGTAAGCCTTGGCATTGATGGCAAAAGCCCTCTATGCTGTGCATGGAAGGTGGCCAGCCAAATGGTCTGCATGGAATTCCTTCATCGATCTGTAATGGCAGGTCATAAACGATTCCCTCTGAAAATGGTGATCACCTGATAGAGGCCTCACTAAAGAGGTGTGCAGCTCTTTATTCACACCTTTGCAACCAGGTAGAAAACTCATGGCTTTGGCATTATGGCCAGACAAGGGGCCCAGAGGATCAAGGTAACTAATTAGATCCCATAGATCATCATGCTGACCTTCAAAGTACTGCCTCCCTTTAATTAAGACCCAGCTAGGTATATCAAACTCACTATGCCTAGATTCTTCTTCTCTTATAATAAATTGTTTTAAGAAACTCCCTACTCAGACCCCACCACAAAAATAGTGCTATTGAGCTCAGGCCTCCAGTCTCTAGGCTTCTCCAGACATGCATGGGAAATTAGACATAGCTTAGATTCAGTCTCAAACTACTACTCATTAAATGCCTTAGCCAAACTGATACCTCCTGCTTCTCTCCAAACACATTGCCTCCAGCTCTATGTAATTACTCGTAGTTCACAGAGAGCAGCATAGTTTTACACACAGTGGCCCCTGCTTGAGATGCTCGTTATCCTTCTCATCTTGTCTGCCTACAAAACTGCTTATTTTTCAAGATTTCTCAAGAATCATTTATACTCACAAACCACCTCTGACTACTCCCACCCAATCTTATCCCTACTCCTCACCACACATGTGTGTGCACACATATATGCACAAAATACACCCAGTTAGTGTTTCCTGTGTACTTCCAAAGGGATTATAATTGTTGTGTGCTGTTTCTAAAGTACTTTCTGTCTTTTAACTCAATTAATCATCTTGCTCACTCTGTGAACAAGGTATTAATATTGCCTCTGTTTTAAAGATGAGGAAACTGAGGTTCAGAGAATTTAGTGAACTCAAATATTGTTGCTGTTCAGTTGCTCAGCTGTGTCCAACTCTTTGCAATCCCATGGACTTCAGCACACCAGACTTCCCTGTCCATCACCATCTCCCGGAGTTTGCTCAAATTTATGTCCATTGAGTCGGTGATACTATCTAACCATCTCATCAATTGTCATCCCCTTCTTCTCCTGCCTCCAATCTTTCCTAGCATCAGGGTCTGTTCCAATGAGTCAGCTCCTTGCATCAGGCATGCCAAAGTATTGGAGCTTCAGCATCAACATCAGTCCTTCTGATCAGTGGTTGAATATTCAGGGTTGATTTCCTTTAGGATTGACTGGTTTGATCTCCTTGCTGCCCAATGGACTCTCAAGAGTCTACTCTAGCACCACAATTAGAAAACTTAAATTCTTCGGCACTCAGCCTTCTTTATGGTCCGATTTTCACATCCATACATGACTACTGGAAAAACCATAGCTTTGACTATATGGACCTTTGCCTGCAGTGATGCCTCTGCTTTTTAAAACACGTTCTAGGTTTGTCATAGCTTTTCTTCCAAGGACAAAGTATCTTCTAATTTCATGGCTTCAGTTACTGTCTGCAGTGATTTTGGAGCCCAAAATAACAAAGTCTGTCACTCTTGCACTTTTTCACTCTTGCATTTTTTCCCCTTCTATTTACCATGAAGTGATGTGACTGGATACCACAATCTTAGTTTTTTGAATGTTGAGTTTTAGGCCAGCTTTTCCATTCCTCTTTCACCTTTATCAAGAGGTTCTTAAGTTTCTCTTCACTTTCTGCCATTAGAGTGGCATCATCTGCCTATCTGAGGTTATTGATATTTCTCCCATCAATGATTCAACTTGTGCTTCATCTAGCCTGGAATTTCACATAATTTATTCTGCATATAAGTTAAATAAACAGGATGACAGTATACAGACTTGGCATACTCCTTTCCAATTTTTAAACCAGTTATTCCATATATGGTTCTAACTATTGATTCCTGACCCACATACAGGTTTCTCAAGGGATAGGTAAATTGGTCTGGTATTTCCATCTCTTTAAGAATTTTCCACAGTTTGTTGTGATCCACACAGTCAAAGGCTTTACCATAGTCAATGAAGCAGAAGTAGATATTTTTCTTGAATTCCTTGTGATCCAATGAATGTTGGCAATTTGATCTCTGGTTCCTATGTGTTTTCTAAACCCACCTCATACATCAGGAAGTTCTCAGTTCGAGTACTGCTGAAGCCTAGCTTAAAGGATTTTGAGCATTACTTTGTTAGCATGTGAAATGAGTGCAATTGTATGGTAATTTGAATATTCTTTGGCATTGCCCTTCTTTGGGATTGAAATGAAAACTAACCTTTTCCAGTCCTGTGGCCACTGCTGAATTTTCCAAATTTGCTGGAATATTGAGTGCAGCACTTTCACAGCATCATCCTTTAGGATTTGAAATAGCTCAACTGGAATTCGATCACCTCTACTAGCTTTGTTTGTAGTAATGCTTCCTAAGGTCCACTTGCCTTCACACTCCAGGATGTCTGACTCTAAATGAGTGACCACACCATTGTGGTTATCCTAGTCATTAAGATCTTTGTGTATATTTCTTCTGTGTATTCTTGGAAACTCTTCTTAAACTCATCTGCTTCTTAGGTCCTTACTCTTTTTGTCCTTTATCATTTCCATTTTTGCATGAAATGTTCCCTTGATATTTTCAATTTTCTTGAAGAGATCTCTAGTCTTTCCAATTCTATTGTTTTCCTCTAATTCTCTGCATTGTTCACTTAAGAAGGCTTTCTTCTCTCTCCTTGCTAGTCTTTGAATCTCTGCATTCACTTTAGTATATCTTTCCCTTTCTCCCTTGCTTTTCACTTCTCTTTTCCTCAGCTATGTGTAAATCCTCCGCAGACAACTACTTTGCCTTCTTGCATTTCTTTTTCTTAGGGATGGTTTTGATCACTACCTCTTGTACAATGTTATGAACCTCTGCCCATAGTTCTTCAGGCACTCTGTCTACCAGTCTAATCTTTTGGTCACTTGCACTGTATAATCATAAAGGATTTGATTTAGGTCATACCTGAATGGCTTAGTGGTTTCCCCTACTTTCTTCAATTTAAGCCTGACATTTGCAATGAGTTCATGAACTGAGCCGCAGTCAAGTCCAGGTCTTGATTTTGCTGACTGTATAGAGCTTCTCCATCTGTGGCTGCAAAGGATATAATCAATCTGATTTTGGTATTGACCAATTGGTGATGTCCATGTGTACAGACAACTCTTGTGTTATTGGAAATGGGTGTTTACTCTGACCAGTGTGTTCTATTGACAAAACTCTGTTAGCTTTTGACCTACTTCATTTTGTACTCCAAGGTCAAACTTGCCTGTTACTCCAGGTATCTCTTGACTTCCTAATTTTGCATTCTAATCTCCTATGATGAAAAGGACATATTTTCTGGTGTTAGTTCTAGAAGATCTTATAGATATTCATAGAATCATTCAACTTCATCTTCTTTGGCATTAGTGGTTGGGGCATATACTTGGATTACTGTTATGTTGAATGGTTTGTCCTGGAAACAGAGATCATTCTATCATTTCTTAGATTGCACCCAAATACCACATTTCATACTCTTTTGTTGACTATGAGGGCTACTCCATTTGTGCTAATGGATTCTTGCCCAGAGTAGTAGATATAATGGTCATCTGAATGAAATTCACCCATTCCTGTCCACTTTAGTTCACTGATTCCAAAGATGTCGATGATCAGTCTCACCATCTCCTGCTTGATCATGTCCAATTTACCTTGATTCATGGACCTAACATTCTAGGATCCTATGTAGTATTGTTCTTTACAGAATAAAGTTTTACTTTCACTACCAGACACATACACAATTGAGCATTGTTTCGCTTTGGCCCAGCCACTTCATTCTTTCTGGAGCTATTAGTAATTGCCATCTGCACTTCTCCTAGTCTATTGGACACTTCCCAACATGGGGTGGGGGGCGGGCTCATCTTCCAGTGTCTTATCTTTTGCCTTTTCATCTTGTTCATGGGGTTCTCATGCCAGGAATACTGGACTGATTTACCACTCCTCCAGTGGACGAAGTTTTATCAGAATTCTCCACTATGACTCATCTGCCTTGGGTGGCCCTGCATGGCATGGCTCATAGCTTCAGTGAGTTACAAAAGCTCCTTCTCCATGACAAGGTTGTGATCCATGAAGCGGGGAACTTGTATATAGTTACTCACTTGTATATGGTTACTCACAATATGATGTATAATCAGGATTGAAATGTTAGCAAGCTAATCACTACACTATATGGAGAAGATTTATCAGACATGTATGTACATATGAAACATGCATTGTCAACTGATAGAGGTCTTGTGGGAAAACAGGAGTTATCCTTTCTATTAGTGAGTGACTGAGTGAGTGCAAGTTGCTTAGTTGTGTCTGACTCTTTGCAACCCCTTGGACTGTAGCCCACCAAGCTACTCTGCCCAAGGAATTCCTCAGGCAAGTATATGGGAGTGGGTCACCATTGCCTTCTCTAGAATTCTTTTTATTAAACTAACAAAAACCATATATTGCTCCTGAGGTGGCCCAAGAGAACAGAACATGCCCTGTGAGTTCCAAGTCACTACCCAGGCTTGTTTTGTCCCATGGTCCTATCTGCAACTAAAACACTTTGCTTTTTGAAACAACAAATGTCAACCACCATAAAATTTACAAGACACAATTCTAATAAGAACTATTGTTTGCTGTGTACATTCTCTCACTGAAGTATAAGGTTAAACTGTTTAATGACTTGAACTTAAAAGAAAACAAAATCAAATGGAATGAAGTAGAGCTTTAGTACAAAACAATATTGACATTATTTTCTTATTGATCAATTAATCACATTCTTATTATAGCACCTGTGTGTCAAAGAGATAGAATGCCAAAACTTTAACTGATTTATCCCATTAGATGCTCTCTCCTGAATATTATTAGGTAGAACAAAAATAAAATTACAATTGGCTCTTTGGACATTTAAGTTTTTGAGAAATATTTTGTTCTTTGCAAAACCTTGGTATGGAATATAACTTTCATGTACCTAAGGGGCTGTAGGGGATCTAAGTGTGGGGACTCATAGAACTATACCCAAAAAAAGGAGTATGAAGATAAAGGTTTTCATTTCATCCTTGTTATGTGTTTCCACAGTCTTAAGGTATTTGAGTGCATGAGTTAATACAAAATATAATACATTAGTGCTGAAGAGAGAGCCTTTAAAATGTGACCCTGTTGCCTAAAATGAAGAAATCTTCTAGGAAAAAAAAAAATATATATATATATATATTCCTTTATTCCTGCTCTCATTCTTTCCTTGCTGAATATTTCACTCAAAAAGCCTTTAGGCATGCCATAGGAAAGAAGGTGGCAAGTGGGACAGCAGACTGAGAGGTTCTGGGGATTAGTCACATTCAAGGGGATTAAGTAAAGAAGTAAATATATTAACCTAATGGGATCCATGCTTTTCGCTGAAAGGATTTAACTTTATGGTCAGGAAGAAAAATTAGAATGAACTCTGTTGTATAGTATTAGACTAGAATCAGAGGTGTGACGTTATGGTTTTCAATTTATAGAAAGAATTAGAAATACATCATATCACTCTAAGATTGAAAATACATAGAGTACACTTAGCATCCAAATCTTTGCTTCTAATTACTCCTCAGCACTAAAAGGAACCAGGGCTTCTTGAAGAAATAGCTGATTCCAGAGTTGACCTGAAGAAGGTAAATGAGCCTGTAAATCCCTGGGTTGGGAAGATCCCAGGAAATGGGAACCCACTCCAGTATTCTTGCCTGGAGAATCCCATGGACAGAGGAGCCTGACAGGCTACAGTCCATGGGGTTGCAAAAAGAGTTGAGTATGACAGCAACTAAACAACAATATATCATTGTGCCAGGAAGAAGGGATTACTCTAAGAAAAATAGAAAAAATATCAAAAGAACATGTTCTTAGAATATCAGAGACACTCCTACTGGTCAAATCTTAGAAAATTTAAACTTAAAAAATTAATGTTAGTGACAGATTGCAGAAGTTTATCCTGTGGTATAAAGTAGAAATCCATGAGTCCCCACTCTAATAAATAAATTGGGGTTGCAAAAAGAGTTGAGTATGACAGCAACTAAACAACAATATATCATTGTGCCAGGAAGAAAGGGATTACTCTAAGAAAAATAGAAAAAATATCAAAAGAACATGTTCTTAGAATATCAGAGACACTCCTACTGGTCAAATCTTAGAAAATTTAAACTTAAAAAATTAATGTTAGTGACAGATTGCAGAAGTTTATCCTGTGGTATAAAGTAGAAATCCATGAGTCCCCACTCTAATAAATAAATGAATAAATAAATAGGAGAGAGGGAAAAGTTCTTCCGTATGGTAGAAAACAAACAAATATTGAAGCAATGATGGAATTAGAAAATCACCACTTGGTAACAATCATAGTAGTAAGTAGTTCAGTCAGGAACCAATACATGCGAAAATCAGTGGGTGAAAATAGGAAGAGAAAAATAATATTTAAGCAATCTCAAAGCATCTTCCTATAAATTGCATACTAATGACAAGAAAAAGGTACTTTATATCAAGAATCCTTCAGACATAATGACAAAAAAAGGTACTTTATACCAAGAATCCTGCAGACAGCACCGTATTCATGTGATCCAAATTATCATCAATGATGGAATAAATGTACAAGATGAGATAAACATATATTGCACACTTCAGTATTGTTTCTTTGATGTTCCTGCCAAACACATGAATCTAATGATGAGACAACATTCAAACGTCAATTGAGAGACAGTTTAAAAGCAACTGACAAACAACTAATCTCAAAAATATACAAGCAGCTTATGCAGCTCAACTCCAGAAAAATAAACGACCCAATCAAAAAATGGGCCAAAGAACTAAATAGACATTTCTCCAAAGAAGACATACGAATGGCTAACAAACACATGAAAAGATGCTCAACATCACTCATTATCAGAGAAATGAAAATCAAAACCACAATGAGGTACCATTTCACACCAGTCAGAATGGCTGCGATCCAAAAGTCAACAAGCAATAAATGCTGGAGAGGGTGTGGAGAAAAGGGAACCCTCTTACACTGTTGGTGGGAATGCAAATTAGTACAGCCACTATGGAGAACAGTGTGGAGATTCCTTAAAAAATTGCAAATAGAACTGCCTTATGATCCAGCGATCCCACTGCTGGGCATACACACCGAGGAAACCAGAATTGAAAGAGACACGTGTACCCCAATGTTCATTGCGGCACTGTTTATAATAGCCAGGACATGGAAGCAACCTAGATGTCCATCAGCAGATGAATGGATAAGAAAGCTGTGGTACATATACACAATGGAGTATTACTCAGCTATTAAAAAGAATACATTTGAATCAGTTCTAATGAGGTGGATGATAAGGGAACCCTCTTACACTGTTGGTGGGAATACAAATTAGTACAGCCACTATGGAGAACAGTGTGGAGATTCCTTAAAACAAGGTGAAAAGACAGCCCTCAGAATGAGAGAAAATAATAGCAAATGAAACTGACAAAGGATTAATCTCCAAAATATATACACAGCTCATACTACTCAATACCAGAAAAACAAACAACTCAATCAAAAAGTGAACATAAGGCCTCAATAGACATTTATCCATGAAAAAATTCTCAACATCACTCATTATTAGAGAAATCCAAATCAAAACTACAATGAAGTATCACTTCACACTGGTCAGAATTGCCATCACCAAAAAATCCACCAACAAGAAATGCTGGAGAGGGTGTGGAGAAAAGGAAATCCTCTTGCACTGTTGGTGGGAATACAAATTGATGTGGCCACTGTGGAAGACAGTATGGTGATTCCTTTAAAAACTAGGAATAAAACTACCATATGACCCAGCAATCCCACTACTGGACATATACCCTAGGGAAACCAAAATTGAAAATGACACATGTACCCAAATGCTCATTGCAGTACTATTTGTAATAGCTAGGACATGGACACGACCTACATGTCCAATCAAGAGATGAATGGGTAAAGAAGCTGTGGCAATTATATACAATGCAATATTCAGTTCAGTTCAATCACTCAGGCGTGTCCAACTCTTTGCAACCCCATGAACTGCAGCACACCAGGCCTCCCTGTCCATCACCAACTCCCAGAGTTCACTCAGACTCACGTCCATCGAGTCCGTGATGCCATCCAGCCATCTCATCCTCAGTCGTCCCCTTCTCCTCTTGCCCTCAATCCCTCCCAGCATCAGGGTCTTTTCCAATGAGTCAACTCTTCACATGAGGTGGCTAAAGTACTGGAGTTTCAGCTTTAGTATCATTCCTTCCAAAGAAATCCCAGGACTGATCTCCTTCAGAATGGACTGGTTGGATCTCCTTGCAGTCCAAGGGACTCTCAAGAGTCTTCTCCAACACCACAGTTCAAAACATCAATTCTTCGACACTCAGCCTTCTTCACAGTCCTACTCTCACATCCGTACATGACCACTGGAAAAACCATAGCCTTGACTAGACGGACCTTAGTCAGCAAAGTAATGTCTCTGCTTTTGAATATGCTATCTAGGTTGGTCATAACTTTTCTTCCAAGGAGTAAGCGATATTACTCAGCCATAAAAAGAAATGCATTTGAGTCAGTTCTAATGAAGTGTATGAACCTAGAGCCTATTTTACAGAGTCAAGCAAGTTAGAGAAAAACTAAATATCATATATTAATGCACATATATGTGGAATTTAGAAAGATGGTACTGATGAACCAATTTGTAAGGCAGCAATTGGAGAAGCAATGGCACCCCACTCCAGTACTCTTGCCTGGAAAATCCCATGGATGGAGGAGCCTGGTGGGCTACAGTTCATGGGGTCGCAAAGAGTCAGACACGATTGAGTGACTTCACTTCCACTTTTCATTTTCATGCATTGGAGGAGGAAATGGCAACCCACTCCAGTGTTCTCATCTGGAGAATCCCAGGGATGGAGGAACCTGGTGGGCTGCCATATATGGGGACCCGACTGAAGCAACTTAGCAGTAGCAGCAGCAATGCAGATGCTTCCCTTGTAGCTCAGTCAGTAAATAAGCTGCCTGCAATGCAGAAGACCTGGATTCGATTCCTGAGTCAGGAAGATTTCCTGAAGGAGAAAATGGCAACCCACTCCAGTATTCTTGCCTGGAGAATCCCATGGACAGAGAAGCCTGGCAAGCTACAGTCCATGGGGTCACAAGAGTTGGACATGACTTAGCAACTAAACCACCACCAATGGAGATGCAGACATAGAGAATAGACTTATGGACACAGGCAAGGGGCTGGGAGGATGGACAGAGTGGAATGAATGGAGACAGTAGCATGGAAATATATATGCTACCATATGTAAAATATGTAGCTAATGGGAATTTGCTGTATGACTCAGGGAACTCAAACCGAGGCTCTGTAACAACTTAGAGGGGAGGGAATAGGAGGAAGGGGTGAGAGGTGGGAGGGAGGTTTGAGAGGGAGGGGACATATGTATACCTATGGCTGATTCATGGTGATGTATGGCAAAAACCAACACAATATTGTAAATCAATTATCCTTTAATTAAAAACAAATTTTAACGAAGAGAGATGAGATTTGTGCTACCTGAGGTGGAGGGTGAGGGAGGAGGAATTAGACAAAAGGGGGAATTAGACAAAGTGTGTCAAAAGGTAGAAACTTCCAGTTATTAGTGAGTAATAGGGATGTAATGTGCAACATGGTAAAAATAATTAATAATGCTGTACATTATAAATGAAAGCTATTAAGAAAGAAATTCTAAGAGTTCTCATCACAAAGGAAATAGTTTTCTATTTTTTTAATGCTGTGTCTATATGTGATAATTATTTCATGGTACATGTAAGTTAAATTGTTATGTTGTATATCTTAAACTTATATAGTACTATATATCAATTATAGCTCAACAAAACTGGGAAAAGATAGGTAGATATTTTAAACAAATTTTTAAAAGCCAGAAGACAGTTCTTTGAAAAACAACTTCTGGCAGATTGAAGAAAAAAAATATTGGGGATAAAGAGGGGTTATAACTGTAGGTATAGGAGATATTTTTTAATTGTGGTGGAAATTTCTCTGCTGATTTGTGTTCTGTATCCATTTAGATAAAATCTGGCAGTATGTATGTGTAAATAGATTCAAGGATTATTAAATGGTGTGATCTGAAATGTTAGTGGTTTTACTTTTTTTCTAAAAGTCAACCTCTAATATCTGGCACTGCTACACAGAAGAATTTGCATAAGCCATTTGATTCCCAAGAGTACACCTCTTGTATTGCTGCTATCAATATTTTGTTTAAAACATTTATTTGTGAAATAAGTGTTTGGAATCCTCATAATGAAGATATTGCTAGCCTATATATAATATTATCTGCCTTCTTTCTGTTACAATTCAGTCCAGTTCAGTTCAGTCACTCAGTCGTGTCCGACTCTTTGCGACCCCATGAATAGCAGAGGCCAGGCCTCCCTGTCCATCACCAACTCTCGGAGTTCACCCAGACCCACGCCCATGGAGTCAGTGACATCATCCAGCCATCTCATCCTCTGTCGTCCCCTTCTCCTCCTGCCCCCAATCCCTCCCAGCATCAGGGTCTTTTCCAATGAGTCAACCCTTCGCATGAGGTGGCCAAAGTACTGGAGTTTCAGCTTCAGCATCCTTCCTTCCAAAGAAATCCCAGGGTTGATCTCCTTCAGAATGGACTGATTGGCTCTCCTTGCAGTCTGTTACAATTAGTACCAATTGAAGCTCCGGCTCTAATAGCTTTCAGTTCTGGAGTTATAATAACTCCAGAGTATGGAATCCTCTACCACACATCTATTTGGAAATGATGGAGAGGATAAAGTCTTACTACCTTGTTCTTGTCATCAAAACTAGATGTTGGTGGTGGTGTTTAGTTGCTAAGTTATATCCAACTCTTTTGGAATAAACTAATGGTTACTAAAAAGCCTGTTGATGAGAGTGAAAAAGTTGGCTTAAAGCTCAACATTCAGAAAACGAAGATCATGGCATCTGGTCCCATCACTTCATGGGAAATAAATGGGGAAACAGTGGAAACAGAGTCAGACTTTATTTTGGGGAGTATTCTTTTGGCTCTAAAATCACTGCAGATGGTGATTGCAGCCATGAAATTAAAAGATGCTTATTCCTTGGAAGGAAAGTTATGACCAACCTAGATAGCATATTCAAAAGCAGAGATATTACTTTGCCAACAAAGGTCCATCTAGTCAAGGCTATGGTTTTTCCAGTGGTCATGTATGGATGTGAGTGTTGCACTGTAAAGAAAGCTGAGTGCTGAAGAATTGATGCTTTTGAACTGTGGTGTTGGAGAAGACTTGCAAGTCCCTTGGACTGCAAGATCCAACCAGTCCATCCTAAAGGAAATCAGTCCTGGGTGTTCATTGGAGGGACTAATGCTGAAACAGAAATTCCAATACTTTGGCTACCTGATGCGAAGAGTTGACTCATTGGAAAAGACCTGATGCTGGGAGGGATTGAGGGCAGGAGGAGAAGGGGACGACAGAGGATGAGATGGCTGGATGGCATCACCAACTTGACGGATATGAGTTTGAGTGAACCCCGGGAGTTGGTGATGGACAGGGAGGCCTGGCGTGCTGCTATTCATGGGGTCGCAAAGAGTCGGACATGACTGAGTGACTGAACTGAACTGAACTGAGTGGTTACTAGAGGCAAGGAGGAGAAAAGTAAGCAAAAGAAAGTAAGAAATACAAACTACCAGTTACCAATAAATAAGTTACAGGGATGTAATGTACAGAACAGGGAATAATAGTTGATATTTTACAGCAAATTTGTATAGATATTGAAGGAATCTATAAGGATATTGGATGACCTTGTTGTATGCCTGAAACTAAAAAATATTGTCAACTGTACTTCAATTTTTAAAAATATAGATAAGCTAACCCATGCTAATAAAGCTTCAAGGTACAATAGGAAATATAGTTAAAAGTGCCTGTAATATGTGCTGTACTAAGTCGCTTCAGTTATGTCCAACTCTTTGTGAGTCTCCTCTGTCCATGGGATTCCCTGGGCATGAATACTGGAGTGGATTACCATGCCCTCCTCCAGGGGATATTCTTGACTCAGGAATCAAACCATTGTCTCTTACATCTTCACATTGGCAGGTGGATTCTTTACCACTAGCAACACTGGGGAAGCCCCTAAATCTGACCTAAGTGCTAACAAACCATGCCAGTAACATGTATTCCAGATTGGAATAGTTGACCAACTCCAAAGGAAAGAGTAAAATAACTAACACAATATAATATGCTTAGGTTTTTAAAAGCAAATCACTGATCTCATAACACGTTGAAATTTGACAAGCTTGTCAAATAATAGCTTGTCAAATTTCAGGAAGCATGTATACACCTCTGAAGAAAAACAATATGAGTAAATTCTCTTTACTGGATATCAAAATTTATAATAAAGCTAATGTGGCATTAGTGGCAAGACATACAAATAAAGCCAATTGAACAGAATAAAAAGTCAGAAATAAAGGTGTATACCCTTGGGAAACTGATGGTACAGCTTGCATTGTAAACCAAACATAAATTTCCCTAAAATTTCCAGGAAACTTTTAAAGTATTATTTATATTTAAGCCTATAATGCACATAGAAATTATTTTTATGAATGTGTGATATAAGAAAAGATCCAATTTTATTTTTTTCCAAATGGATACCAATTGTTCCATTTACTAAAAAGCTCTTTCCTTTCCTACTAATTTGACATCTCCATCCTGTCAAATATTGTTTTCATCTCATAAACATAATTTTGAGAGAATAAAACATGTCACTGCATAATACATATTATTATTTCCTTTATGTAGGGTTAAAAAATATACAAAACTAAACATACAGCTTGGGAATACATACATTTGAGATAAAAATCATAAAAACAAAAGGAAAAAACAGTAAACTCAAATTTTAGGATAATGGTTATCAGAGGGAGGAGTGTACAGGGATCTTTCAAAGTGTCATCACGTTTTTACCCTTCAGCTGAATGTGCACAAAGGTCCATTTATTGTCATTTTTACCACACATAGACAAAATATATAGCTTTTTTCATGTCTGATATATTTCATGAGAATTCAGAGTTCCAAGCTGGAGAGATAATTTTTAAAAAACACAATGTAATCACTTAAATATACAGTGAAACTTGAGAACTTCAAAAATGAATAAGACATTCTTAAAGGTTTCTAAAATATTTCTAGAGATAAAGAAAGAATTCCCTACTAAGCAAAAAGATCAGATTGACACTTAAATTAACAAAAGATACAGAGAGAGAGTGAAGAAAGACTTTAAAGCATTGAAGGAAAGAAATTTTAAGATTAAGAATATCTGCCCAGTAATGCTTTCTCTTTTTAGATAGAAAGCCTTGGAAAATTTACCCAATATCCACCTTCTTTGAAAACAGTTTTTGGTAAAGTATGCTAACAAGAAGAGAATGAAACAAGCAGAATGCTATATTTCTTGTTGAGGATTGTATCATCCAGAGTATGTCATCCTCTCAGGGTACCCTGAGGCCTGAGTACTTTCTGCCATGGCCTATGATGGATAATCTGTCTACTGTCTCTCTTGTTCTATTCCTCAATCAAGAACAGTGGAGGCAAGAATAAACAATGGGGAAAAGACAGTCTCTTCAATAGGTGGTTTGAGAAGAAAGTCAGATACATGAAAAGGAATGAAATTAGAATATATTCTCATGCCAGAAACAAAAGGAAACTGAGAATGTATCAAAGGCCTAAAAGTAAGATTAGAAACCATAAGAACCAAACCTTGGGCAAAATACTCTTTGACATAAAACACAGCAGTTATTTTTTGGATCTGTCTCCTAAGGCAAAAGAAACAAAAACAAAAGTAAACAAATGGGACCTAATTAAAAGCTTTTGCAAAGCCAAGGGAGTCATCAACAAAACAAAAAAGACAACCTACTGAATGGGAGAATATATTTGAAAATAATATGGCCAATAAAGGGTTAATATACAAAATACATAAATAGTTCACACAACTCTATATCAAAAACAAAAGTTTAAAATATCAGCAGAAGACCTGAATAGATATTTTCCAAAGATGATGTACAAATGGGCAACAAGTACTTGAAAAAATGCTCAAAATTGCTAATCATCAAAGAAATGCAAATCAAAACTACAATAAGATATCCCCTTATATCTATCAGAAAAACTATCATCAAAAAGGCCACAACTAGGGCTTCCCCAGTGGTCCACTGCTTAAGAATCCACCTTGCAATGCAGGGGACATTGGTTTGACCACTGGTCCAGGAGCATCCCACATACTGCAGAGCAACTAAGCCTGTGAGCCACAGCTACTGGGCCCATATGCCTAGAGCCTGTGCTTGGCAACAAGAGAAGCCACCACAATGAAGAGCCCAGGCACCACAACTAGAGAGGAGCTTCCACTCACAGCAACTAGAGAAAGCCTGTGTGCAGCAACAAAGACCCAGCAAAGCCAAAAATAAAATAAATAAATCATTTTTTAAAAATGACAAATTTTGGTGAGGAAGTGGAGTAGGGAACCCTTTATACTATTGGTGGGAGTGTAAATTTGTATAGCCATGGTGGAAAACAGAATGAAGATTCTGCAAAAAACTAAGAATAGAATTACCATATGATCCAGCAATTCCACTCCTGGTTATATATTGAAAGAAAATAAAACACTAATTTCAAAATATACATGCACCCCAATGTTCACAGCAGCATTATTTACAATAGCAAGATACAGAAGCAACCAACAGATGAATGGATAAAGATGTGACACGAACACATACATATATAGATACAATGAAGTACTATTCAGCCATAAAAATAAAATTTTGCCACTTGGAACAATTTGGATGGACATGGAGAGTATTATGTTTAGTAAAATAAATTGATGTGTGGCAGAACCAATACAATATTGTAAAGTAATTAGCCTCCAACTGAAAGAAAACTATAAAACACTGATGAAAGAAATCAAAGAGGACACTAATAGATGGAGAAATATACCATGTTCATGGGTCAGAAGAATCAATATAGTGAAAATGAGTATACTACCCAAAGCAATCTACACATTCAATGCAATCCCTATCAAGCTACCAGCGGTATTTTTCACAGAGCTAGAACAAATAATTTCAAGATTTGTATGGAAATACAAAAAGCCTCGAATAGCCAAAGCCATCTTGAGAAAGAAGAATGGAGCTGGAGGAATCAACCTGCCTGACTTCAGGCTCTACTACAAAGCCACAGTCATCAAAACAGTATGGTACTGGCACAAAAACAGAAATATAGATCAATGGAACAAAATAGAAAGCCCAGAGATAAATCCACACACCTATGGACAGCTTATCTTCGACAAAGGAGGCAAGAATATACAGTGGATTAAAGACAATCTCTTTAACAAGTGGTGCTGGGAAAACTGGTCAACAACTTGTAAAAGGATGAAACTAGATCACTTTCTAACACCGCACACAAAAATAAACTCAAAATGGATTAAACACCTAAACGTAAGAACAGAAACTATAAAACTCCTAGAGGAGAACATAGGCAAAACACTTCCGACATAAATCACAGCAAGATCCTCTATGACCCATCTCCCAGAATACTGGAAATAAAATCAAAAATAAAAAATGGGATCTAATTAAAATTAAAAGCTTCTGCACAACAAAGGAAACTATAAACAAGGTGAAAAGACAACCGTCAAAATGGGAGAAAATAATAGCAAATGAAGCAACTGACAAACAACTAATCTCAAAAATATACAAGCAGCTTATGCAGCTCAACTCCAGAAAAATAAATGACCCAATCAAAAAATGGGCCAAAGAACTAAATAGACNTAAAGACAATCTCTTTAACAAGTGGTGCTGGGAAAACTGGTCAACCACTTGTAAAAGAATGAAACTAGATCACTTTCTAACAGCACACACAAAAATAAACTCAAAATGGATTAAAGACCTAAACGTAAGAACAGAAACTATAAAACTCCTAGAGGAGAACATAGGCAAAACACTCTCCGACATAAATCACAGTAGGATCCTCTATGATCCACCTCCCAGAATACTGGAAATAAAAGCAAAAATAAACAAATGGGATCTAATTAAAATTAAAAGCTTCTGCACAACAAAGGAAACTATAAGCAAGGTGAAAAGACAGCCTTCTGAATGGGAGAAAATAATAGCAAATGAAGCAACTGACAAACAACTAATCTCAAAAATATACAAGCAGCTTATGCAGCTCAATTCCAGAAAAATAAATGACCAAATCAAAAAATGGGCCAAAGAACTAAATAGACATTTCTCCAAAGAAGACATACAGATGGCTAAACCTACTTTTCTAATAACCCACTTTTTCACTTAATGCTATTTTATGGAGATATTTCAAGGCCCATCAAATACACATTTTTAAATTTTTTATTGGAATATATAACTTTACAATGTTGTTAGTTTTTGCTGTAAAGCAAAGTGAATCAGTTATCCATATACATATACTCCTCCCTTTTTTAGATTTCTTTCTCATTTAGGTTACCATAGAGCTTTGAGTAGAGTTCCCTGTGCTATACAGTAGGGTCTCATTATTTATCTATACTAGTGCACATATGTTAATCCCAACTCCCAGTTCATCCCACTCCCACTTCCATCCTTAGTATCTGTACGTTTGTTCCCCACATGTGTCTCAATTTCTGCTTTGCAGATAAGTTCATCTGTACTATTTTTCTAGATTCCACGTATGCGATATTATATTTGTTTTTCTCTTTCTGACATACTTCACTCTGTATGACAGTCTCTAGGTCCCTCCATGTTTCTGCAAATGGCACTATTTTATTCCTTTTTATGGCTGAGTAATATTCTGTGTGTGTGTGTGTGTGTGTGTGTGTGTGTATACACCACATCTTCTTTATCCATTCTTCTGTTGATGGACATTTAGGTTGCTTCCATGTCCTGGCTTTTGTAAATAGTGCTGCAATGAACATCGGGGTGCATGTATCTATTTGAATTATGGCTTTCTCTGAGAATGTACCCAGGAGTGGGATTGCTGAGTCATACAGTAGTTCTATGGTTAGTTTTCTGAAGGAACCTCCATACTGCTCTCCACAGTGACTGTACCAATTTACATTCCCACCAACAATGTAGGGAAGGGTTCTCTTTTCTCTACATCCTCTCCAGCAGTTATTGTTTGGAGATTTTTTTGATGATGGTCATTCTGACTGGTGTGAGGTGATACCTCACTGTAATTCTGATTTGTATTTCTGTGATAACTAGACACATTGAGCATCTTTTCATGAGGAGTGGGATTGCTGAGTCATACGGTAGTTCTATGGTTAGTTTTCTTAAGGAACCTGCATACTGTTCTCCACAGTGACTGTACCAATTTACATTCCCACCAACAATGTAGGGAAGGGTTCTCTTTTCTCTACATCCTCTCCAGCAGTTATTGTTGGAGATTTTTTTGATGATGGTCATTCTGACTGGTGTGAGGTGATACCTCACTGTAATTCTGATTTGTATTTCTGTGATAACTAGACACATTGAGCATCTTTTCATGTATTTGTTGACATGTGTATGTCTCCTTTGGAGAAGTATCTGTTTAGGTCTTCCATCCATTTGTTTCATTGTTTTTTTTTTTTTTTTTTTTTTTTGTTATTGAGCTGCATGAGCTATTTGTATATTTTGGAGATTAATCCCTTGTCAGTTGCTTTGTCTGCAAGTATTTTCTCCCATTCTGAGGTTGTCTTTTGGTCTTGCTTATGGTTTCCTTTGCTGCACAGAAGCTTTTAAGTTTAATTAGGTCCCATTTGTTTGTTTTTATTTTCATTTCTCTAGGAGGTGGGTCGCAAAAGATCTTGCTGGGATTTAAGTCAGAGTGTTCTATGTTTTCCTCTAAGAGTTTTATAGTGTCTGGCCTTAGATTAATGTATGTGTATGTATTTACTTTGATATCGTATCTCTAAATGCTGCTGATCACTGAATTTTCATGGTTTACCTGTGTTGACTCCCTTGCCTTCTCTGTACACTGTGGTTTGTAAATAATGACAGTCTTATTTCTTCCCTTCTAGCTCTTAGCCTTTTTTTTTTCCTTATTCTTCTGCTGGCTGTGACCCTCAGTATGAGAATCTGTGGAACTGGCATTAATGTACATTTACTTTGTTTCTGATTTTAAAATGAATGCTTCTAATGCTACTCCTGTATGCAAATGCCTGCTGAATATTTTTGGTAGATAGTATTTAATAGGCTAAGGAAGTATACTTTTCAGTATTAATTTCTACATATATATTTTATAATTCAGACATAGGACTTTGAAAAGTTATCTGAGTGTATTGATATGATCATATAGTTTCTTGTCATGACATTAATACCTTTTTCTATAGTTTGCTAACATACATTTCTAGCGTTGGCACCTATGTTTATAAGTAAAATTGGCTTATCATTCTTTTTCTCAGGCTATGACTGTCCCATCACTTTAATAACACTTGAACCTCGATTCTTTTGCTCTTAGCAATTGTGCTAACAAGTTTTCTATTTTAAATATGTTTCAAAGACCAACTTTGGTTTTGGTGAGCCTCACCATTAGTTTTTTTTTTCCCTTTCACTAATGTATCCTCTTTTTTCTAATGCCCTGTATTCTATTCTTTTATAGTTTATACTATTGTTCTTTTTTTAAGTTTTGATTTAGATGTAAGATTCATCAATTTCTCATCTTTATTCTTCTGCAACAGGATCATTTAAGGTTATAAATTTCTTAGAAATTTCTTATTTAGTTTTGATTTGGTTGCAACTTTACTACAGTGTCTTTCTTAACCCACAAGTTATTTAAAGTCTGTTTTCTCAATTTCTAAATGTAGATATATTTTGTCATTGATTTCTAAATTTAATTACACTGTAATCAGAGAACATTTGTTTGACATGAATTCTCTGACATTTGTTGAAACTTATTTTATAGCCTGGTATTGAGTTAATTTTCATAAAAATTCTAAGTGTGCTTGGGAAGCAAGTCCGATCTTTTGGTCACTGAGATATAAGATTTTTAATTTAAAATCCTTATGATACCGATTTTTGTGATACATATTTTGATACTGTTTAATTGAATGCATTCAGATTAGTAGCATTTATGTCTTCCCAGTAAACTGAGAATTTTATTAGTATGTATGGATGTACATATGTACATACATATGTATAAAGATATTTTTATATTTCTGCATTATATATAGTGATATGTATATATATTAATATATTGTCCCCTAAAAATGGCTTTGCCCTAAATGTTTTGCTATTAATATAGTTATACTAGCTTTTTTCCTTTAGTATTTTTATGATATATATCTTTTCCGTTCTTTTGTTTTCATTGTTCCTATTCTATGTCTTTTGTAACCAGTACTTAGGAGAATACTTATTATTCAATATTCAGGCTCTTTTAAGCTGGAGGATGTAATCCTTTTAAATTAACTACATTTACTGACATGTTGTCTTATTTTTTTCTTGAAATATTTTTTCCTGTTGCTTTTTTTGTGTTTTTCTGGCTTGCAGACATTTTACTTCCCTCAGAACTCCTTTACCTTTCTCCTGTTTCTCTGAAATATCTCATCTATATGGAATTGATAACCCCATCAAAGTATCTTTCATTTCCTTTCCTTCTCAGGAACTTCCTCTAGGCAGTCTTTTAGACCCTATGAAGATCTCAAGTTGAGCATTCTAGCTGTGAGTTGGGTATGTTGGCTTTTACTTATACTAGATACCTTGATCATGTGTTCTATATTTTTCTCATGAACGCTTCTTCAGCAGAGTTTCAGATGAAAGAATTCTGCATGGCCTGGCTTGAGGGTACATCTTTATCTGGAGAGGTCTTGCATTTATTACTACAAAGTGCCTCCTTATCAAATCTTACTGGTGTTTAGTTGTTAATTCCTACTCTCTAACTGAGGCTATTGCCCTTTGAAGGTCTAGTTTTATACTAGAAGCTTGGTTCCAACTCTGAACTTTGGACCCCAGATCTCAGCCTGATTCCCCATGTGGTTGTGACAGATTCCCACAATTCTGATACCATCACAGCTCACGTGCACACAGCTCTAAATGGCATTTTCTTCTTTATTTTAGGCTCCTGGGAATTTTGCTTTACATTTGGGGGAGCTCCACTCTACTTTAGAAGGAATGGTAGCTATATTTTATTCAGCTTTTTCTAGCTGTCTTGCAGTAGACGAGTGTTAAGGTTTTCTAGCTCTCTGTATTGCTGGAAAAGTAAATCCCATGGCTAGTTGGTCATTAACGTGAACATGTTAGTTGCTCAGTTGTGTCCAACTCTTTGCAACCCCATGGACTGTAGCCTGCCAGGCTCCTCTGTCCATGGAATTCTCCAGGCAAGAATACTTTCAGTTTAGTCACTCAGTCATATCCAACTCTTTGCAACCCATGGACTGCAGCACGCCAGGCTTGCCTGTCCATCACCAACTCCTGGATCTTGCTCAGATTCATGTCCATCGAGTTGGTGATGCCATCCAACCATCTCATCTCTGTCATCCCCTTTTCCTCCTGCCTTCAATCTTTCCCAGCATTAGGGTCTTTTCAAATGAGTTAGTTCTTTGCATCAGGTGACCAAAGTATTGGAGCTTCAGCTTTAACATCAGTCCTGCCAATGAATAGTCAGGACTGATCTCCTTTAGGATGGACTGATTGGATCTCCTTGCTATCCAAGGGACTCTCAAGAGTCTTCTCCAACACCACAGTTCAAAAGCATCAATTCTTCAGCACTCAGCTTTCTTTATGATCCAACTCTCACATCCATACATGACTACTGGAAAAACCATAACTTTGACTAGATGGACTTTTGTTAGCAAAGTAATGTCTCTGCTTTTTAATATTCTGTCTAGGTTGGTCATAACTTTTCTTCCAATACTTTAGTGGGTAGCCACTTCCTTCTCCAGAGGGTTCTCCCATCCCAAGGTCGAACTCAGGTCTCCTAGCATTGGGGGCAGGGTCATTAGCATACATTGTCTAAAAACTTTTAGGATCTTGTCTTTATTCCTGGTATTCTAAAAATCCTTATATATTGATCTGAGTTCTCTGTTCTTCTCTAATCTGTCTTTATGCTCTTAATTCACCAGATGTTGGGCATATGATTTATTTTCCTGCATTTTCTCTATTTTCCATCTTTTTACCATTTTGCTCTACATTCTGGGAAATTTTCTCAACTTTTTTCTAAGATTCTATTGGATTATAAGTTTCTGCTCTTTTTAGTTCTCTAGTTGTTCCTTTTTTAAAGCATTTGCTCTCAGGGCTACGGCCCTGCCTCAGCTCACTGGGCTGCTTACATGGTGGGCAGGCGAGCACCTTGCACTGATAAGCTAGAGGGAAGACTACAAAATGGAGTCTGCTAGCAGCCATGTCCTCATGGCACCATGAGGTCCTCCGAAGGCCTGCTGCCAATATCTGCATCCCCAGGGAGAGTCCCCATTACACTGGCCTTCAAAGCCAGACATTCTGGGTGCTCAGTTTCCTTTGCAAGAGCCCAAAGTGAGGCTCAGATCCCTTGCTCTTGGGAAGAACTCCTGCAGTTGTGATTATCCTCCTGCTTGGGGGTCACTTATCCAGGGGTGTGGTCTTGACTATACTGCATCTCCATCCATCCTACTGTCTCACTGTGGTTCCTTCCTGTACCTTTCTTTGTGGAAACTCTTTCCTGCATCTCCTGTCATTTTCATTGATAGCTGCCCTACAAATTGTTGTAATTTTGCTGTGCCCTTGTGTAAAGCAGGGTCTCTAGTCCACCATGTTGGCCACCCAGGTACTTTTCAGGTAACAACAACAACAACAAATAGTCAAGGGTTTTCAAGCTGTCACTATGACAAGCTCTCTGCTATGTATTTTACTTCTATTATTCCAGTTAATGTTACCAAAAATAAAAACCTGTGAGTAGGTTTTAAAATTACCTTCACAGTCTAGATGAGGAAACTAAGACTCAGAAATGTTAAGGGAAAGTGAAAGCCACTCAGTTGTGTCCAACTCTTTGCGACCGCATGGACTATACAGTCCATGGAATTCTCCAGGCCAGAATACTAGAGTGGGTAGCCTTTCCCTTCTCCAGGGCATCTTCCCAACCCAGGAATTGAACCCAGATCTCCTGCATTGCAAGCGGATTCTTTACCAGCTGAGCCACAAGGGAAGCCCAAGAATCCTGGAGTGAGTCTCCAGCGGATCTTGCCAACCTAGGAATCGAACTGGGGTCTCCTGCATTGCAGGCGGATTCTTTACCAACTGAGCTATCAGGGAAGCCCCCAGAAATGTTAAAACTTCATCCAAAGTCACACAGCCCATGCTGCCAGAGCTAGCATTCCAGCCTAGAGTAGTTGGATTCCCAAGTCCATGCTGTGAACTTTTACATTAAACTTCCTCCACCTCTTAAACAGATCTGGCTGTGACTGGTGGTCATAGAAGGAAAGGAATGAATGGGAACACCCACCCAGTTCCAAGGTGAGAGACTCTGCAGAGGAGCATCCTTTCCTGGAATATCAGTTGGCCTTGGCAGTAAAGACCTGAGGCAGCTGGTCTGCAAACAGCTTAGGCCTTCCTGACCAGGCTGCTGATTCTATGTTGTGGTCACTAACCAGGGTCACCCAGCTTTTCTGCTGAGAGCCGGTTCATCACTTCATCCAGATGGGATTAGTTCCTAAGGAAATGACTGATGGTAACCTGACCACGGTGGACTGATTTGAACTTTGAAATACCTGCATATAGAATTCATAGGGCAAAAAGCCCTTAATGGGAAAGACCAGGATGTGAAAGCCACCAAGCAGACCCTCTTGAACACTAAGGCAGGAAACTGGAAGTTGTTTCTAGTTCTGAGATATTTGCAGGAAATCCTGGAGATACTTACCCAGTCAGTAAATGATGGGTATTGGAGTTAAGCACATTCTATGATACCATTCAGTAACCCTGCATCCTTGGGAAAGGACTTTGCCTCTTTGAACCTGAGTCTTCTCATTCATGAAATGTACAATTAACTCGTTTCCCAAGGTCTTATAGAAAAGATTAGAACTACCTATAAAGTGGGTGGCACTTTACAAATCTCATGTGAGTATTACAGGAGTAATACTATAACTTAGACATAGGAGTCTCCTATATCTTAATGTAGGCGTCAGCCTGCCACCCAAGACTGAAATATCCATGTTACTTACCCAAGTACCCTTTCCCTAAAACATTACTGGAGAAAAATCTGGTAATTCATTTTAGTTTACTAATACCAAAACAAAATACACTTCCTGATTTTTGCAGATTCTTTTTTGTTGGTTTATTTTAGACCAACTGCTTTCTGGTGACGTTTCCTAGGAAGGCTTCTCCAGGTCAGGCAGTAGGGGACATTTCTTCCATGGAATTTTCCTATGGAGAAGCTACACTCTTCTGTGGAATGAGGATTCTTATTTTAGCATATGCCCCAGAAAACAGCACTCACAAATTCATCACCAGAGTGGTTTCAGATATTTCAGGTTCCTGTGGCTCTCCACCCTCTAAATACAGCACTATTTCCTCATCTCCACAGGTATTAGGTGATACACCTTAATAGAAAGATCTGTCTCTGTAATGGTTTAGAGGCAAAGATGATTAAAGGATTAGAAAGTCTTAACATAAAAAGAAAAGTGGAAGACAGAAAGGTACTTTGTCTCACAAAAGCAAGAAACCAGTCATTCCCCACTGAAGAATGGAACAAGAAAAAAAAAGTGCTTCAGTGTAAGGGATTAAGAAAATGTCTGAAAACCTGGTTAAATGTGGATATGAGTTAAATTAGGATAGTGTCGACTCTCATCTTTGGGAAACATAAAAGATGTGATTTAGATGCATCAATTGGGGACAGTCTGGTCCAGGTCTGGACATATCCTTGCCCAAGGGCTGGCAGATGGATCAAATGACCTCTTAGCATCCCTCCCAGCCCCACACTTCTGTCGTCCTATGCTTGTTGAACTAGCACGTTAGCTATGTTAGACTTGCCCTTGCAAGTTAGTGGAGGAGTCAGCTCCCTGAAAGAAAACAGATAAACTCTTTTGTCCCCAGAATAAATGCCTCTGTTTCAGGGGGCTTCCCTGGTAGCTCAGATGGTTAAAAAAAAAAAAAATCTGCCTGCAATGCAGGAGACCTGAGTTCAATCCCTGGGTCGAGAAGATCCCCTAGAGAAGGAAATAGCAATCTGCTTTAGTGTTCTTTCCTGGAGAATTTCATGGATGGAGGAGCCTGGGGGGCTACAGTCCATGGGGTCACAAAGACACAACTGAGGGTTGCATGATCTTGCAACAGATCAAGACCAGAAAGGCAGGAAGAGGGAGTCCCAAACAGAAGACATGGACATGACCTGCAAAGACCAACTGTGCCTTACTGAAAGTACAGCTCTTGGCTTGTACAGAATTGAGGCTCTCCTCCATCCCAGCTGAGTTCAATTCATTCTTTCAGTGAATGTGCAGCTCCTACTAGGCGTGGAGCACTAGACAGTGTACCACAGACTCTACTGTAAGCCAAACAGTGGTCTTTTGCTTTCCTGCAAACCACTGAATGAGTGATGAACATGTAGTCTATTACCCCCACAGGGTCTGCACTTATGCAGCAAATAACGACCAGTTGCTAAGATGCACAAGGCACCAGGCCAGGCACTTGGAATGGGTCGGTAACTAAGTGGACAAATCCGTTGCCCTCATGGAGCTTACATTCTGGGAAGAGGCACACATGATGAAAGACACACGAGATTCTCTAAGAACTGTGACAAGGAGCCCTGCCCTGGCTGACAAGTACCCCCACCACCACCACTCCTGAGAAAGGGATGTTTCTATTGGCATGTGAAAGCTGAGTATGAATCAGTGAACAAGCTTGCATCATGGGAGGAGGCAGCATTAGGAGAGTGCTACATTTAAAGACACCAAATGTTGTCAAGGGACCACAGTCTGCTTTATAGTAGGATGAAGGGTCATCTATGTATTCCTCTTTCTTGCTATTATACAAATATTAGTACAGTAAATAATTTTAAATATCAAAGTCATACTTAAAACTAGTTTTATCTTATGACTTATTACTTGTAAATTGTGATCAGATTCTATATGGATGTGATATCATTTGGACACTAAATTCAGAATCAAGTGAGAGTTTGACCCTTGAGTCTAATTCCAAAATGGCTTTGGTATTGCTGTAAGCCAACAAGATGACGTGTTTGACACTGTGACATGGATCTTTCCCTACCGACATTGACTGTGAATTATAGGTTGGTTCCTGCACTACAGGTGGACCTGTGGCAGCCTGGAGGTGTCTCCCAGATATCACAGGGAATAGTCACCGACGTCCACATTCCCCACAATGGCTCCCGAGCCCTGTTAACCTTCCTGCAGGAAGCCAACATCCAGTACAAGTAAGCGTGCTTTTTCATTGCTTAATTCATTTACACTCAATTGAACTGAATGGCAGCTGTATTTAGGTTATGTCTTAAGTGCCAACAATAGTGTTTTGGGTTCTGTTTTTCATGGTGGGGAATCAACATGGATATGGCACAGTTCTATTTGCCAGTCATGAGCTTCTTTCTTAGTGTAATGGTGGAGGGGGAGCAACCACACTTCTCTATCATTCACCTAAGTAATCAGTGTACACATGGGAGGGTTTTACTGTGTGAGAAGAGGAGAGTAGTTTACCCATGCCTAGAAGGTGGATGCGGAGACGGGCAGACAAAAGCCAGATTCTGCAGGTGCTGCATCGGTTGGACAAAGGATGAGACTTGGGACCTTGAAGGCAGAAGGGAAAATGCAAGCAAAGGTGAGAAGCAACACAGTGTGTGTGCAGGGAACTTGTGCAGGTCAGGGAGTAGGAAGAAAAGGTGCCTGAGAAGTAGGATGAGGGGCCAGGTTGTGGGAAGCTGCTGTTCAGAGTTAGGAACTCAGACCTCATCTTATGGGTGATGCTGCACAATCTTAGGATGTGAGCAAAGGAGCCACATGTACCTGGGTGGTGGGGTAGGAGGAGACTACAGCAGCAATCCAGGTGAGAGAATGAGGACCCTGAGTCAGGACCAGAGTGGTGGGATCAAAAGAAAATTCCAAAAAATATTTCAGAAGCAAAACTACCTGGACTCTGCATTTGTTGGGATGTAGATGGAAGAGGAAGAACTCTTGGGTGATTCCAAGTCTTCTGTCTTTGGTGACCAAATGGATAGAGTCGAATACTTTGAGTTTTTTTACAGTATTAGTTAAGCAGTGAGTGTGAAACAGCTGGAAGATAGTCCCAATCATCAAATAAGAAACAAAATCTTTTGAGATAAGGGATGTGAGTGGTACCCAGTGCCACAGTGATCTCCTGCAAGGAAAGGACTGATCAGTTACCTTCGAATTTGGCAATGGAAGTTGCATTGGTAACGCTAATGGTAGGATTAGAGTGTCAGGGGCAGAAGACAGAGAAGTGAACAGGAGGTGAAAACACAGCAGCAGAACAGACTATTCTGTGACTCTAGTGGATAGAGTTGAATACTTTGAGTTTTTTTACAGTATTAGTTAAGCAATGAATGTGAAACAGCTGGAAGATAGTCCCAATTATCAAATAACAAAATCTTTTGAGATAAGGGATGTGAGTGATACCCAGTGCCACAGTGATCTCCTGCAAGGAAAGGACTGATCAGTTACCTTCGAATTTGGCAATGGAAGTTGCATTGGTAACCCTAATGGTAGGATTAGAGTGTCAGGGGCAGAAGACAGAGAAGTGAACAGGAGGTGAGAACACAGCAGCAGAACAGATTATTCTGTGACTCTTAGAAGTTACAATAGGGAGAGGGCAGAGGTGAGGAAGATGCTAGTTCAGTGACTGCCTGAGATTTGGAGTGTGGGTAGGGGGCAACTGTGACCTGAAAGCGCTGTGACCAGCAGGGAAGGAGGCAATTGATGATGAAAGACAGAATGCACAGGTGAGGGAGTCGTTTTAAATGGTAGGAAAAGTACTTTATCCTATTAGACCAAAGAGGTAAATGTGGGTCTAATTAAGATTGTGGAGAAGAGAGTCAACAGGTGAAAGAGATAGTCGTAGTCGTAGCAGTAGTGCTAATGGTTCAGTCACGTCTGACTCCTGTGACCCCATGGACTGTAGCTAACCTGGCTCCTCTGTCCATGGAATTCTCCAGGCAAGAATACTGCAGGGGTAGCCTTTTCCTTCTTCAGAGGATCTTCCTCACTCAAGGATCAAACTCAGGACTCTTGCATTGCAGGTGGATTCTTTCCATTTGAGTCACCAGGGAAACAGGGCAAGAGATCATAACTCATAGCCCAGTTTTCAGGATGAACTGAGAAGCAACATTTATTTACTTAGAATAAAGATATAGGGGTAGGAACCAATAAATGTGGTTGTTGCAGAGAACCACTGATACTGAGTTGACGTTTTGTTGGTTAGAACCACAAAAAGCTCAAGGTGACAAGGAAGTTAAGGTTTCTAGTGAGATGCTAGCTCAAGTATTCATCTGTGGAGTCTAATATGGATAGTCTAGATTAGAGGAGGATCTAGGAAGAATGATGGAACATTGGGGTGCATGTTATTTTTTTGAATTATGGTTTCTTCAGATATATGCCCAGGAATGGGATTACTGGACATATGGTAACTATTAGTTTTTTAAGGATCCTCCATACTGTTCTCCATAGTGAATTACATATACACAGTACTATAAATAAACTAGATGACTAATTAACTAAATAAACTAGGGGGCTGCCCTGATGACTCAGTGGTAAAGAATCCGCCTACCAATGCAGGGGATGTGGGTTCAATCACTGGGTCAGGAAGATCCCATGGAAAAGGAAATGGCAACCCACTCCAGTATTTTTGCCTGGGAAATCTCATGGACAGAGGAGCCTGGAGGGCTACAGTCCATGGGGTCAAAGTGTTGGATATGACTTAGCAATTAAACAACAACAACAAAGGACCTAGCTATATAGCACAGGGCACTCTACTCAATACTCTGTAATGACCTATATGGGAAAAGAATCTAAAAAGTGGATATATGTTTAACTGATTCACTTTGCTGTACAGCAGAAACCAACAACTTTGTAAAGCAACTATATTCCAATAAAAATCAGGGCATTAAGATATTTACAGCGAAAACAGGTTTAGTGTGACTGAGGGCAACAAGTTGGAAGGAAACATGTTTTGATAAAGTGTAGGCTGCTGGACATTAAGAGTTCTGGAGTAGAATACTTGTGGCTGGTGACAGGATTATAGGGGTAGCGATGAAGGAGATGGCTAAAGTGGAATAGAGATCATTGAGGCTGATGCAGTCAAGAAAGAGTGAGGTTAATCACCATAAAGCCATCTCAGCAATCTTGAATTTCCTTGGCTGATGGCAAGATTAGAGGTGGGGAAAGAGAATGTATTCTTGAGATAGGAAATAACAGGGAGGAGCCAGAAGTTAGAGGTAAGCAACCAGGAATGGCACAATACTGAAGGGAGGATGAGCTTTTCCTGGAAGTTAGAAGGTTAATGGACCAGTACCAATGGTGCCCAGGAGGATGCAGACAAAGTAGAAGAGAAAGTCACCAAAGAGTCTGTGTCCTTGAAAGAGTCCAGTTTCTGCTGGTGCAAGAATATGAGAAGGAGTTCTCTAAAGAGACTGGAGAATGTAGGAATTTTATTTATGATCAAAGACAATTCCAGAGGGCACAAAAGCAAAGGAGGGGGGAGGAGATGGAGAGAAAGTGCAAAATCTTGTGGGGAGAAATGCAGGCTAGTGAATGAGAGAGATGGGAAGAAGTGACTCTTGGTTTGGAACCCTATGATTTTGGCCACAATTGTAAATGACTGACCAGGTGCTGCTAGAGGTAAAGAACCTGCCTGACAGTGTAGGAGACACAAAAGATGCAGGTTTGATCTCTGGGTCAGGAAGACCACCTGGAGAAGGAAATGGCAACCCACTCCAGTATTCTTGCCTGGAAAATCCCATGGACAGAGGAGCCCGGCTGGCTACAATCCATGAGGTCACAGAGAGCCAGACACAACTGAGCATACACAACCTCTCAAATACTCCAACTTTTAAGCTACTGATTTTACTGCCAGAACTGGCACAGAGATCCCTGGTGAGGCCCAGGAAGGGTTCATGCCTCTCTCAGTCAAGGGAAAGAGCTCTAGTCTCTGCAAAAGGCTGGGACAGAGGGTTCAATGGGGCAGTAACATCCTTCCCTGGCCCCAGAGATATTTGGCTTTCAGAGCTACAGGCGCAGCTTTATGAAACTACTGATGGGCTTTTTGCACAAGAGACAGACACAACTGAGCATACACAACCTCTCAAATACTCCAACTTTTAAGCTACTGATTTTACTGCCAGAACTGGCACAGAGATCCCTGGTGAGGCCCAGGAAGGGTTCATGCCTCTCTCAGTCAAGGGAAAGAGCTCTAGTCTCTGCAAAAGGCTGGGACAGAGGGTTCAATGGGGCAGTAACATCCTTCCCTGGCCCCAGAGATATTTGGCTTTCAGAGCTACAGGCGCAGCTTTATGAAACTACTGATGGGCTTTTTGCACAAAAGTATTTTATCTGTACCTCCATAACATGGCAGAGTCATAGCTGTGTATAAAACCATTGTTCATATTGAACACATTTTAGTCATTGCTGTAGCTCCAAAGGCAAGCTTTGATTCTCTGAATGCCTAGCAGGGAAGAGCTTATTTCTATAGGTCCTCAATTAAAAACTCAAATGCCTCATTAATTATTATTTGGAAGAAAAGAATATACCAGTTATTTTAACAAGTCTCTATTTCCATTCAACATAGGTCATGTGGAACTGCTATAGAATAAAAATCACCCTTTATACCACAGAGAATAGAGTTTTTTAAAAATGAGAGTTTTAAACCAGTGGTCTCCTCCTGGAGAGCAATCATTTAGAATTATTCATTTTGTTGGCATGAAGATAATAATACCTAAGTCAATTAAATTCCCCAGGGCTGGTAGGTAGAGATCATTCTAATTGAGTTATATTATTGTAGCCTGGGATATTTTCCAAAGATTATAATTTACTCTGTACAACTATGCATAATGTATAGATATACTCATCTTTATAGCAGAGATAATGTGGCCTCATGTGTCTGGCCCCTGGGTGATCAACCCTTCTTAACAACATGACCTAGGAAATGATTCCTTTTGCCACAAAAAATTTCAATAATTTTGTAAATTGAATACCTGTAAAAAAAAAAAAAAAGGGTAATGGAATTTCAAAGTTTGACACAATCTCCTTTGTCCACCCTAGAAGCTTTGGGAAGGTGATTTTGTACTAAGTGATAATATCGCTTGTATAAAGTTCTTAATAGATCTAGAAAAACATCTTTGACTATTTCAAAAGGAAAACAACTCAATGAAAATATAATCACATTAAAAAGGCTTGATACAGTACACTTTGGCATGTTCATTGACTTTTTAAGGAAGTATATGCTACACACTGGGGCTTCCCAGGTGGCACAGTGGTAAAGAATCTGCCTACCAATGCAAAGATGCAAGAGACGTGGGTTCAATCCCTGGGTCAGGAAGATCCCCTGGAGAAGGAAATGGCAACCCACTCCAGGATTCTTGCCTGGAGAATTCCATGGACAGAGGAATCTGGAGGGCTACAGTCCATGGGGTCGCAAAGAATCAGACACAACTGAGCACACACGTGATTAGAATAGAAATAGTAATCAGCCATAAGGAAACTAAGAAACTACAGCTGTTTTTTTGTTTTGTTTTGTTTTTTAAAAGCCATTTGGACCCCATTTCATGGGCCTCTCATCAGTCTGCTAGTTTCCAGTTGGCCACTTTGACAAGAAAAATGGGGCCAGACCTGGTGTAACAGCGCGGTGGTCAGGAAGCTGTTCCCAGGCTACAACTGCCCCCATTCTTGTGACCATAATTGCCTCTCAAGTCAAGAAGCTGGTGACTGGACCCCAGAGTTCTGAGTCCAGACACCTGACGGCCTCTAAACAGTCATGTTTCTGCCACCTCAACAGGGTCACACCAGCAGGAGATGGCCTCTGTCCTATTCTTAACTTCCTCTCTTGGTAGGGTTCACAAACTCGTACCCAGAACCGTAGCTAACACAACAGTCAAGGAAAAGTACTTTTCAGCCTCCCAGCCCTTTCAATACAGGAGGTCCAAAGAGAGAGGAGGGGTAGATGCTGTTGACCACACCCAGCACGGACACTCAGGAGGAAAGAGGACGCACGGACCAGTCATATCTGATGCTTTCTTCCATTTTTATTTAATGTGGAAACTGAGAAGACTGAGAGCAGTCAGTTTCTAAATTAATTAGCTTAAATTACTGGTTTCCAGATTGTTAGCCTAAATTTGAGCTCAACTATGTATTAAAATCACCTTGTGAGCTTTTCAGAAAAGCCTGATACCTTTGCACAGAGATTCTTGTGTAAGTAGGGCTCAGTGTGGCATATTTTTTAAAGCTCGTGGGTGATTTTTAAAGCAGCCTATCTTGAGAATCACTGGCCTAAAAGAATGGATAGATAGCAGAGCTCCGAAGACCAGCTCAATTGAGGGCACCTGGAAATTTTAAAACAAGACTGAGAAGCTTAAGCATTGATTCATCAAAGAAGCTAATACTCAACTAGATTGATTCCACAACCTCAAACTGAAAAACTTCATAATTTTCTTACTTTGGTTACAACACTAGTTAGAAAATATTACAGTAAATCTTGTATAGGAGCAATTATCAATTAGAACTATTCTGACTATTCTCTGAATGGGGATTTCATTATATTATTAGTAATATGTTAAGTCATTTATCGACTGATGATAATTCATTCAGAAGCATGATTTTTCATACTGAAACTCCTGGGAAAATATTAGCCTTTGAAGGAGTACAGTGCCAAACAAACAGATGGACCAGCATCAGAACTCCAGAAATTTCCTGGTGATGACTATGAAGAATGACCTTGTGCCTGCTCAGTCGCTTCAGTCATGTCTGATCTTTGCTATCCCATGAACTGTAGCCCACCAGGGTCCTCTGTCTATGGAATTCTCCAGGCAAGAATACTGGAGTGGGTTGCCATTTCCTTCTCCAGGGGACCTTCCAGATCCAGGGATTGAACGGGCATCTCTTGCGTATTCTGTATGGGTGGGTAGGTAGGTTCTTTACCACTGAGCCACCTGGGAAGCCCGCTCTTGCCTTATGGGGAAACAAATTATCTGTGCTTGTTTATATTTAAAAAGTCTGCCCACTTTGGAAATAATACAAAAACAATACACAGAGCTTCATTTTGTAAACATTCTGTAAAGGTCTTTATACCTTTGAAAACTCGTGTTTGTGTGTCTCATGTTTTTAAATTGAAACTTCACAAAAAGATTCTTCTGTAGTTGGCTGGCTTTGGCAAGTCTATTTACTACCCACCCCAACCTCCTGCCTTAGTTTCCTGAAAGAGATGAAAGTATCCAGGAGAAGTGGATAGATGGTACTGGTGAGGGAATCATAGCTGAAGATTGCCTGCAGTAACTGGAATTTGTTGACAGTTTATGACCATCTCAGCTCTAATCAAACTCACATTTTTCTTGACCACCCCAGATTTGCTCACAACACAAGACTGGACATTGACAAAGATTTTCATTTGGTTCTTTACAGACACACTGGCAATACTGTAAAATTCTTTACCCATACAAAGCTGCTTTCATCTATAACTTGTTTCCTTGAGGGAAGAAAGAAAGAACTAAAGCAGATCATGTTCAGACTAACAATTTAAACTCCACTCATATTTTGAGCCCCAACAAGCAGCTACCAAACAAGTTTACCAACTCTGTGCCATGCCACTTTACCTTGATTTTTGATGTTTCTAAAGTCAAACATTGAAACCACAAGGACAGTAAGCTGATGATAAATTCCCGATTAAATGCTTTGTCCACAGTGGGTCCTCAGTAAATAATGAATGAGTAAAGCAAAAGGGGTGTCCTACACCCAGCATGACCCTAAGTAAATCTACTTCTTTTGTGGACCAAAAAATTGTCTTGAATTTCTTGAATAAAGTGGCTTACATGGGTCAACTTTGAAAGTCATTTAAAGATGCCATTACATGTTGTTTTAATAGCACTGAAACCACCAAGCAACAGGTTCTTTGGAATATAAAATAAGAAAGCAAAGTTTTTGGTTTTCTTTTTTTTTTTAGCTACCTGTCCAGCCCAGGAAAATCACTGAGAAGCTCTTTAACATCTTTAAGTAAATGAATGAGCACCTTGTTACTTCATGGTGCTCTAGTTGGTGGAGGTGAATGAGCACTGGGGAACTAGCCATATCTAGCTCGGACATCTCACCAAGGATACCAATGACTGCAGCTGGAGCTATTCCACACATTTCAGTGACCCTGGCATCCCCGAACCTGGCCACAGCCTTCAGTTCCCAAGTGTATTCGCTTTGCTTACCTGAACTTGTCTTCTCTTGGCATCCTTGATACTGTCAGGCAGCAAAAGTAGCTTTTTCTGACTCTGGTTGTTTCTTCTGTTTCCTCTTGAAGCTGGCAGCTTCTTCTTTCCCTTTTCTGAGCTCTGGGTCAAGTGTGCTAGGTAATGACATAAGGAAAGTCTTTCAGTGACAAAAGGCACAGGAACAGATAGAAACAGCTAGAAAGGAGGCTGTGGCAAGGGAATGGAGGAGCTTGTCCTGCTTCATTTTTCAAAATGTTGCACCAGACTTGAGTCTGTTTTGGGTTCACATTCCAAGTTCAAATTCTGGCTTTGCATCACTAGCAGAATGATGATTGGCAAGTTTTTAACCCTTTTGAGGCTTGGTCTCCCCATTTGCAAAGTGGAAATAACCATATGGGGTAGGTTTTATTAACTCAGTTGATGTATGTATTAGGATGGCCAAAAAGTACAATGTTATGGAAAAACACAAACAAACCTTTTGACCAACCCAATAAAATACACAGCACAGTGCCTCCCACCTGGTAGGTGCCCAGTAAATATAAGTGTTTCCATCATTCCATTCTTGTAGCTACTCCATCAATGGTGGTTATTATTAGTATCATTATTACTTGGGAACATCTGTTCTGTAATTTTACATTTAATATTCATTATACCATTTATTTAAGAATTGTTATTCTCTGAAAAAGAACATCTTCTCCACATTTGGTATTTTTAGAAATGTCAGTCCTGGTTTTCTTTTGACTCATTTTTATATTATCTCCATTTAATTGTAATCATGTCTTATCATTTCAAATCCAGGATCCTCATAGAAGATCTTCAGAAAGTACTAGAAAAGGGAAGCAGTTTGCCAACCTGGAGAAGTCGAAGATCCCTCTCTGGAATAATTATGAGGTTTATCACTCCTTAGAAGAAGTATGTAATCAAAGGACTTTTTGTGGCTTTTTTTTCCAAGTGCCTGTTTATCATTCAGGCCTCAGGACTGGGGAGAAGCATAGGGACACAGGCAGAAGTTATGTGAAGAATACTTAAGCTCTTACAATGTCCAGGCACCTCAGTTCTCTTCCATTAAACATTTTATATGAGAAGTATATACAAGAAGTAGCAAAATAATTTTAATTCCGCGTGCTTTACCCAACCCACCCCTATAATGGACAGGAGAAGTGCAATGGAAGAGTGTGGTAATGCTGCTATATAGTCAGCCCTTGGTATCCAAAGGACACTGGGTGCAGGACCCCTTGTGGATTCCAGAATCACGGATACTCAAGTCCCTAGGGTACAACGGCATGGTACAGTCAGCCCTCGGTATCCACCAGTTCAGCATCCAAAGATATGGAAGGCCAACTGTAATAATGGTAATAAACACCCTAACTGGAAATCCATGGAATGTACAGCTAGCCAGAGTTTGAGGGCAATGGTTTGGCTGAGCAGTGGAGTGAATTTTGATGTTGGCCCCATACCTTCTGAAATTTGATCCCCCCAAAGCCAAACGGTATGTGTGGCTCCTCTGGGCCTGTTGGCTTGCTGTTACTTATTTTACCTGGAAAACATAGGGACCCATCCCACTGCTGCTACTGTACATCTGGGCAACAGCTAGTTATCCTTCAAATCTCAGTTTGTGTAAGAAGAGAGCTGGTTCTACTCTCCCAGATGGGTCAGAATTCCTTGTCCCAGCCCCAGCATATTACCTGCACCCATAGTACACGGATGTGATACCTTACATAATTTTTAATTATGACTAAGTACTTGATTAATGCCTTCCTCTCCTAATAAGCTGCAAGGGCCATGGGGGCTGGCCATTGCTTTCTTGTTCACCACAGTATCTCCAGTGTCAAGCAGAGACTTCCAAATAGAGGGTCGCTGACAGAATGAATACATGGATGAGTACATACATTTTTTCATTCTCCCCTGAATTCTGAACTGAGCAAAGGAATGCCAGTCATAGAAGTAATGAGATCCTGTTATATTCTTAAGAGAATGTTTGGTTCTCTTGATAATGACTTTCAAAATTACGTCCACATATTTTATGTTTCTAACATACTTTTTAGAAGCTTGGAGTTAGCAGCAATGGAAAGGATTTAGATAACTTGACACATTAAAGTGCTATTAACATGTACTAGAAAAAGATCAAAATTTTAAAATATATTAATATAGATAAGTACATATACATGTGTGTGTGTTGAATTGCTCAGTCATACATACATATATGTTAATATATGTGTTTACATGTGCTCATTAGACTAAACAGTGATAGAAAAAAAAGGAAAATATGAGTACTTTCCAAATTTTTTTTAGACTCTTACACATCTTGGAACAGTGGGACACTTTTTTGTGACTTCCTTCCTCCCCTATTAGGTTTTTAAGTCAGAAATGTTACCCATCTTTCTAAATACCTTATTTATCCACCTGAAATATACCTTTACCTGATGACAGATAAATGTGTGTGAATGGATCAGTGTCAGTATATTTCTATTACTGGGGAAATTATTCATGGTATGCCCTCTGATGTGTGGCTGGATAGACTAAATCTTAAATGCAAAAGATAATGCCTTTTTCTTAGCATCTTCTGTTCAGTGGTAAATTACAATATATAGGACTTAAACACTTTCCAATAGTTGGGATGGTTTTTCTGAAGCTTACTTCTTTCTTTTCCTCTTAAACACTTGGAGATGAAGGAAATAAATATTTATTTTTAAAAAAGAATCCAGAATACATTGATTAACTTTTGGTAAAATTTTGCCATTAAGATGTTAATGACAAATAGTAGTAGAAAGGTATGCTTTAAAAAGGGAACAATATGGAGACAAAGCAGCTATATATGAGAGCAGAAAATAAAGTGTAACTTTTAGCATCCTGAAGAAAATTAAGACTACAAAATTGGTTTTTCATTAGATTTTATACTCCATACATGCTTTTTGAGTTCCAAGCCTATTGTCTTTCTGTTACCTTTTGTTTATTAAAAGCTCCATAATTGTGTGAGTCTAACATGGTTTTAATTTATTTGCTTTTAGATTCAAAATTGGATGCATCATTTGAATAAAACACATTCAGGTCTCATTCACATGTTCTCTATTGGAAAATCATATGAGGGAAGATCTCTTTATGTTTTGAAGGTAAAAAAAAAATAAGAAATTAGCAACTGAATATTTACTATTCATCTTTTTCAGCTTTGGCTTATAAGGAAAAGAAGCAAAATGGTATTTCATAGTGTCTCACATTTAACATCATCTGGTAATTTAAGACTGGTGGCTTAGATAGTAAAGAATCTGCCTACAAACAAGAGACCTGGGTTTGATCCCTGGGTGCAGAAGATACCCTGGAGAAGGGAATGGCAACTCATTCCAGTATCCAGGCTGGATAATCCCACAGAGGAGCCTGGTGGGCTGTCAGTCCATGGTGTCAGACATGACTGAGTGACTAACACTTTCACTTTTTTCCCAGTAATTTAAGAAAAAATAGTTTTTCCCTTAAGTTTTTGAGCCATATTTAATTTTTGCCATTGAGTACTCCAAAGAATACTATTTCTAACTCATTCATAGTGACTGATGAACTTCAAAAATAATGACCTTCAAAGTTATTTGTGGGTTGGTGCTGCTTACAATGAGCAGATGCAAAACTATACAAATGTGTCCGAAGGTATACGTCACTCCCAGCCCTTGAGCCTGCCTTCTCTTCCAGCTACTCACCTATAGCGCTCCATTCCTTCTCACCCAAACATCTTAAAAGATTTTCCTACATCACTGTCTCTACTTCCTCACCAACCATTCAGACCCTGGACTCCCTGACCTTTGCCCCGACAATGACTCTAGAACTTCTGGATGACTTCTACTTGGCTCTCCTCCCATCTCAGAGCATCCTCTTCCTTTGTCCTTTCTTTACATTCTGGTGACCCCAGGATTCCCTCCCCAGCTGTGCTCTCTGTCTACCTGCTGTCTCGGAAGCACATCCACCCCATGGTTTCAGTGATCATTCCAGACTTATCTGTTCAGTGGACTCTGCTCTCTAGAGCTGGGCATCCTCATCTTGACATTCACCAAAGCACCTCAGACTCATGATGACACCGTTATGCTCCAGATCAGGAAACATGGACCACCTGAATTCCTCTTCCTTATTCTAATCACTTCAAATCTAACATGAAGAACAGACAACTTTTTTTTTCCTTCTATCTTCTGGATTTATCATAACCTCTTCTCTTGTCCTCACTGTTTTTGACCTAGGCTTGTTTCTGGATCTATTCTCCCTGGACTATTACAATCATGGCCTCAGGACTAAACTTCCTCATGAGTCCCCATCCTCTCATCCTCTAACCTAACTATTCACACACACTCACACCCACACCCCTCCCATAGAATACAGGATGAAGCCTTATCTGTTTGTCATATCTAGGAATGTCATGTGTCTCCTGCCTCTGTGTCAGCTTCATCTCCCTTCTTTCCTCAGACCTTAGAAGCAGTGGTTCAAACATGGTGTGCTCAGCTTCTCTTCCAAGCTTGAGATAGATGTCTTCTTTCACTTGTCTGCCAAGCAAGCTTCGAGTCTTACTCTCCTACTCAAAGTCTTTCTCTTCTGAGAAGCCCTCATTTGTTCCACAGGAAAATGACAGATAGCACCCAATGTCCCCAAAGTAACTCCTGCATATTCACATTATAGTGATGAATTGCTGGTATTTCTGCCCTCTCCACCACCATATAAATTCCTCATCTTCTCATCTCAGAATCTCCAAGGCCAAGCCCCATGTCTGATGTTTAAAAGGTTTTCTTGAAGTGTTAATATCAGTTGAGTGAATTAATGAATGAATGAAAATTAGATTTCCCATCAATGTTGAATGTCGAAAGTGAAAATGAAGTCGCTCAGTCATGTCCAACTCTTTGCAACACCATGGACTGTAGCCTATCAGGCTCCTCCATCTATAGGATTTTCCAGGTAATCTCATCCTCTAACCTAACTATTCACACACACTCACACCCACACCCCTCCCATAGAATACAGGATGAAGCCTTATCTGTTTGTCATATCTAGGAATGTCATGTGTCTCCTGCCTCTGTGTCAGCTTCATCTCCCTTCTTTCCTCAGACCGTAGAAGCAGTGGTTCAAACATGGTGTGCTCAGCTTCTCTTCCAAGCTTGAGATAGATGTCTTCTTTCACTTGTCTGCCAAGCAAGCTTCGAGTCTTACTCTCCTACTCAAAGTCTTTCTCTTCTGAGAAGCCCTCATTTGTTCCACAGGAAAATGACAGATAGCACCCAATGTCCCCAAAGTAACTCCTGCATATTCACATTATAGTGATGAATTGCTGGTATTTCTGCCCTCTCCACCACCATATAAATTCCTCATCTTCTCATCTCAGAATCTCCAAGGCCAAGCCCCATGTCTGATGTTTAAAAGGTTTTCTTGAAGTGTTAATATCAGTTGAGTGAATTAATGAATGAATGAAAATTAGATTTCCCATCAATGTTGAATGTCGAAAGTGAAAATGAAGTCGCTCAGTCATGTCCAACTCTTTGCAACACCATGGACTGTAGCCTATCAGGCTCCTCCATCTATAGGATTTTCCAGGTAAGAGTGCTGGAGTGGGTTGCCATTTCCTTCTCCAGGGGATCTTCCCAACCCAGGAATCGAACCTGGGTCTCCCACATTGCAGGCAGACGCTTTACTGTCTGAGCCACCAGGGAAGCCCAAAAGCCACCCACTAATTAGTGGATAAGAAACCATGTTATAGATGAAATTTATATAGCAAGATTATAAAGAAAAGTTTATTGCTTGATTCTACAAATCAAATTGTTTTGTGTTTCCTTTATGTACTGTAATAAAATTTGACTTTGTATTCCTACAAGACATAGCTATTTCTTTAATAGATATTGCTTGGGAATTTTCTGTTACCTTGCCTGGGGATGGGGGTTGAGAAAAAGAAGGCAAGGACAGGGAAAAGGAAGGGAAAATTTCAGCTTCTTACTTAACCGCCACATATTATATTAAAATGGAATGTGTGCATGCTAAGTGGCTTCAGTCATGTCCAACTCTTTGCAACCCTGTGGACTGGGGCCCTCCAAGTTCCACTGTCCATGGGATTCTCCAGGCAAAAACACTGGAATAGATTGCCATTCCCTCCTCCAGGGGATCTTCCCGACCCAGGGATCGAATTCGCATCTCTCACATCTCTTGCATCAGCAAGCAGGTTCTTTACCAGTGGCGCCACCTGGGAAGCCCTAAAATGGGGAAGCACACCTATTTAACCAACTGCCTTTTCTTTATGTATTTTCCACTTCTTTGATTTGTAATTAAGGCAGTAAATTTACAGTTTCTGCATAAACAAGGCCAGACTTCTGAAATCGATAGGAACTCTCTTTGTCTTTTTTATGGTTTATCTGATGAACCCAACTCTAGTGAAGTATTATGCTGAAACCATATTAAATTATGCAGGTCAGTGAATCCAAAAATAAAAGCTTGCTTTGGTTACTATGAATACTCTTGTTTTCAGCTGGGCAGAAGATCACGAGCTTACAAAAGAGCTGTTTGGATGGACTGTGGCATTCATGCAAGAGAATGGATTGGTCCTGCCTTCTGTCAGTGGTTTGTAAAAGAAGTAAGTTAAACCCTTTATGCAGTGTCCATTTGATCTAGCCAGTGTTTTTATTCTGCTCAAGGAACAAAACTGGGAATGTGAAGCAAGTGATACCTGATAATAACACCATAATTTTGTGGGTTGCTTTTACATTTATGAAGGTCTCTCAAAAGCCTGGCTCAAATTATCTTCACCTCTGCCTCTGGAGACTGGAATTACCAACCCTCATTAAAGAGAAAGAATTTGAGATTCAGAGTGTTTATGAATTTATGACAAATTAGGAACCAACCATAGTAGCTGATATATGACAAAAGGTTAAAAATTCAATGCTGGCTTTTCAAAACAGTTTCTAATGTGATATTCAGCATGGAAAATTCTACTTGACTTTTTTTCTTCAAAATGATCTCACATATGCTATAGCAATAAAGAGATGCCCTCCTGCTATGGATCTGTGATTTAGACACCAAAGACCTTTAGCATTTGTGGATGTAACATTCGCTGTTTCAGTGCTTTTCAGTGACTAATGGTTGATGACTCATAGTGGTTTCTCATTTTCTGGAGGTTTCATTTAAGTCATAAGCCCTATGAGGCTAGTATATTGAATGTGTTCTTATCCCAAGAGTGGGTCAGCCTCATGGGCTAACATCTTAATACGTTCTGATATCTTTCTATTGTCAAGAATGGAATGACTTTCATGGTTTTCTTTTTCAGTTTGACTTCTTAGTGTTTTGTTTCTTTAAAGACTCCTAAAAGAAAACGAACTACTAGTACAGGTAATAAAAGTGAAAAAGTCTAAGGAAAGGAGGTTCTAAGCCAGAAAATAACCCTAAAAATTACTTATGGAAAACCATTAATGATACAAGATAGTGAAATATTTCAGTTATATTTCACAATGTTTTATGGGAAAATTATGTGACCTAGTGCAGTTTGTGATTTTGAAGACTCTCCTAGTCTTAGAAAATATGCCTCACAAATGTCAATGATGTACTAAATTTGTAAAATCTGCTTCTCCACCACCACCAAGCCCACACAAGTATCCATTTTATAATGTAATAATAAAATTTTCAAAGTATTCCCACTCAGTGTATTCAGAAATTCATATTCTCTTAAAATACCATTTTACCCAGTAGGAGAAATGAAAAACCTAACAAATTGTTAACCCCAGCATCTTGTATAAATATCCATTATATACATATAATATTGTCTACTGTCTCAGTTTCAAAAATGAAAAGGGGAAAAATGGTTAAGAACAGAACATCTATTGTTTATGGACTATGGTCCTTCCCAGGTGGTGCCAATGTAAGAGACGTAAGAGACATGGATTTGATCCCTGGGTCAGGAAGATCCCCTGGGAAGGGCACGGCAACCCACTCCAGTATTCTTGCCTGGAGAATCCCATGGACAGAGGAGTCTGGTGGTCTAGAGCCCATAGGGTAGCACAGAGTCAGACACAACTGAAGCAATTTAGCACACATGCACGCATGGTCCTGTGTGTTATTATAGAACATAAAATATATCTTCCAAACATTTAATCTCACCCTCACATGTGCACCTAAACTTAATTTGTCCATGTGGTAATTGCCTCTTTTCCTATACCAGTGCTGAGGGCAGAGCCTATCTTGTTCATTGCCAAATTCCTAGCACCTAGAACACCATCTGGCACTTAATAATGCTTCCATTATCTGTGAATGAATGGGTATAATGAGAATTCAGTGGTTATGATAATGAGAAATTTCTGGGAGATGACTTGCAATTCATCTCCTAAGGATATGAATGGTACTACCTGGACTTTGCAGTGTGCAACATGCATAGCCATACATGGCAGCCCTAGAACCCAAGCTAAATTGAGTGCCAGAGAGTTGATGCTTTTGAACTGTGGTGTTGAAGAATGTGGTAATTGCCTCTTTTCCTATACCAGTGCTGAGGGCAGAGCCTATCTTGTTCATTGCCAAATTCCTAGCACCTAGAACACCATCTGGCACTTAATAATGCTTCCATTATCTGTGAATGAATGGGTATAATGAGAATTCAGTGGTTATGATAATGAGAAATTTCTGGGAGATGACTTGCAATTCATCTCCTAAGGATATGAATGGTACTACCTGGACTTTGCAGTGTGCAACATGCATAGCCATACATGGCAGCCCTAGAACCCAAGCTAAATTGAGTGCCAGAGAGTTGATGCTTTTGAACTGTGGTGTTGGAGAAGACTCTTGAGAGTCCCTTGGACTTGAAGGAAATCAAACCAGTCCATCCTAAAGGAAATCAGTCCTGAATATTCATTGGAAGGACTGATTCTGAAGCTGAAGCTCCAGTACTTGGGCCACCTAATGCAAAGAACTGACTCATTGGAAAAGACCCTGATGTTGGGAAAGATTGAAGGCAAGAGGTGAAGGGGACGACAAAGGATGAGATGGTTGGATGGCATCACCAACTCAATGGACGTGAATTTGAGTAAGCTTCAAGAGTTGGTGATGGGCAGGGAAGCCTGGCATGCTGTACTCCATGGGGTTGCAAAGAGTCGGACATGACTGAGTGACTGAACTAAACTGAATTTTTGCTCTTTTTTGGTACTTTTCCCCAAATTCAGCAGCTTAAAACAGCAAACACTGATTACTTGCTGGTTTCTGTGGGTCACAATCCAGGTGCAGTTTAGCCAAATGCCTTGGGTAAGTCAAAGTGTCAGCTGGAGATTGGGCCGTCTCGGGCTTCTGTGGGGAATCTGTGTCTGACAGCTCAGTCACGTGACTGTTGGCAGCTTCCGTCCTCCCTGGCTGTGAGCCAGAGATATCAGTTCTCCATCACATGGGCATCACCACAGGACAGCTCACACCCAGCACCTGGCTACCCTCAGAACAGATGAGGCAGAGAAAGAGCGAGCAGCCCAAGATGGAAGCCACAGTCTCTTTTAACCTATTTTCAGAAGTGATATCCTATCACTTTTTTCATATTATGTCCATTGGAATACGTCACTAGGTCCAAACTGGATTCAAGGGGAGGGCATTAGACAAGAGCACAAGAGCCAAGAGAGAATCACTGGGGGCCACCTTGGAGGCTGCCAGCCATACCTGGTGGGACTTTCTCTGTAGCCATCACTGTAACGTTTGCATCCTTACTTCAACATGAACTGGAAGAAAACTTATCAAGCCTTTTAATGGCACCCCACTCCAGTGTTCTTGCCTGGAGAATCCCAGGGACGGGGGAGCCTAGTGGGCTGCCGTCTATGGAGTCGCACAGAGTTGGACACGACTGAAGCGACTTAGCAGTAGCAGAACAGCAGATGGCAAAGAGGTTATATAAACACATGTAGTAGTCAGATAGCCCTGGGTTGGAATGCCAGCTCTGCCATTTACTAGCTGTGTGATCTTGGTGGGCAAGTCATAACCATAATCATAATATGTGACACACTCAGTTATTGGGAGGATTCAATTATATAATGTTTATAAAAGATTTAAGAGTGCTTGGCATATAATAAGCAGTTAATAAAATCAATTCATTTTTAATAGTAGTATCAGCAAGTTGGTATTTTAAAATGACTAGAGAATCATTAGAAAGAAAATCAGCAGAGATATGAAAGAACTTAACACCATCAACCAACAGGATCTAAATCACATTTATGGATTACCCAACCAACAACAGCAGAATATGCATTCTTTTCAAGTGCCTGAAGAACATACTGGGGCTTTACCCCAGCTCAGCTGGTAAAGAGCCTGCCTGCCAATGCAAGAGACACAAGAGATACAGGTTCAATCCCTTGGTCAGGAAGATTCCCTGGAGAAGGGAATGATAACATACTCTAATATTCTTGCCTGGGAAATCCCATGGATAGAGGAACCTGGTGGATATGTCCATAGGTCTCCAAGAATTGAACACAACTGAACATACACACACAGAACATATACCAAGATATTCCATATCACACACCAAGAAACAAATCTCAACAAATTTAAAGGCAATGAAATCATACAGACCGTGTTTTCTGACCACAGGGAAATCATACTAGATATTGATAACAGAAAGATAACCTCCAAACACTGAGAAATTAAGATGCCTCTGAGTTACCTATGAGTTAAGGATAAAATCTCAAGGGAAATTTAAAAAGTAAATTGCACTGAATGAACATGAAAATACATACAGCATATTAAAATTTGTGGTACACACCTAAAACAATGCTAAGAGGGAAATTTATAGCACTTAAATGTATACATTTAAAAAGAGGGAAATTCTCAAAACAATAAGCTCTCAACTCAAGAACCAGAAACATAGAAAATAAAGGCAAAGCAAGGAGGAGGAGGTAATAAGGATAAGAGTAAAAATCAATGAAACTGAAAACAGAAAATCATTAGAGAAATCAATGAAACAAGGAGCTAGGTCTTGAAAAGATCAGTGAAATCAACAAAATTCTAGCAAGAGAGACAAAAAATGACAGAACATACAAATTAACAACTTAGGAATGAAAGAGAGATATGATTACAGACCCTGCAGATATCAAAAGGACAAGGAAAGAATACTATGAATAACTCTACACATATAAATTTGACAGCTTAGGCAAAAATATACCAGTTAATAGAAAAACACAAACTTTCACAACTCATCCATTATGCAGCAGGTAAGTTGAATATCCCTACTACTATTAAAGACAGTGAATTCATAATTTTAAAATTCAAAAAGAAGGGAATAAATCTCCCTACCCAGATGTTTTCACTAAAGAATTCTACCAAACGTTTAAAGAAGAATAAGACCAATTCTAGACACTTTCACAAAATAGGAGCAAACATTGTCAATTCACTTTATAAAGTTAGTATTACCCTAGTACCAAAATCAGACAAAGACAGTAAGAAAAAAAAACTAGAAAATATTTATAAATTAACAAAAATTGCCAAATAGAATTTATCAATCTATAAAAATAATTCTGCATCACAACCAAGTGAGGTTTATTTCAGAGGCCCAAACCTGGTTTAATATTTGAAATTCAATCAATGTAATCTACCATACTAACTAGCTAAAGAAGAGAGTCTATTTAATCTTATCAATTGATACAGAAAAATACCTTGACAAAATTTGATAGACATGCATAATAAAAACTCCCAGAAAAGCAGATCTAGAGTGGAACTTCCTCAACTTTATAAAAACTATCTATGAAAATCATATTGCAAACATTACACTTAGTGGCAGATGAGCAAATGCTTCCTCCTAGGATCAAGAACAAGATAAGGATGTCCAGGCTCACCACTCCTAATTAACATAATGCTAAAGTTCTAGTCAGTAGAAAAGGAAGAAATAAAAGACGTACAGATCTGAAAGGAATGAATAAAATTTTTCTATTAATCAATGACATGATTGTCTACATAGAAAATCCCAAGGAATCTACAGGAAAATAGAAATAACAAGTGAGTAAGATCACAGGACACAAGATAAACATACAAAAATCAACTGTATTTCTATATACTAGTGAACATGTGGATGCTGAAATTAAAAATACATTATAATTTATAATTACTCAACAAATGAAATAAACAGGCATAAATCTCACAAGTGTAGGAATTATGTGCTGAAAACTATAAAACACTGATCAAAAAAAAAATCTAAATATATAGAGACATGCCATATTCATGGACTGGAAGATTCAATATAGAAAAATATCAGTTCTCTCCAATTGATATCAATATTTAACATAATTTCTATAAAAATTCCAGCAAGACTTTTTGTAGCTATAGGTGAAATTATTCTAAAATTTATATGAAAAGGCAAAGGAACCAGAAGAGTTAAAACTATTTTGTAAAAGAATCATTTTACTCAGCTTCAAAGTATGTAGCTACAATAATCAAAGGTATATAGTGCTGGTGAAGGGACAGAGAGAAAAATGGAACAGGAGACTCAGACCTACAAAATGTGCCAAGTGATTTTCAACAAAGGTGCAAAAGCAATTCAGTGAAGACTTACTTTTCAACAAATGCTGCTGGAGCAAGTGGACTTCCATAGGCAAATAAATGAATTCCAACCTAAGTCTCATTTCTTACACAAAAATTAACTCAAAGTGGATCATAGACTTAAATGAAAAATGTAAATTTATAAAAACTTTTTTTTAAAAAATAGAGAAAAAATCTTCAGGATCTAAAACTAGGCAAAAAGTTCTTAGACTTGACACCAAATGCAAGCTCCATATAAGGAAAAGTTGATAAATTAAACATTATCAAGCATAATCAAAACTTAAAATTTTACTGTGTGAAAGACCCTGTTAAGTGGAGAAAAAAGACAAGCTACAAATTTTGCCACATATCTGATAAACGACTCCTATTTGGAGAATATAAACTCAAAACTTGACAATAAGAAAGCAAGTAATCCAATTAGAAAATGGGCAAGAGACATGTAGAGACTTTTCACCAAAGAGTATACAGATGGCCAAAAAGAAGAAAAGCCCAGAAAAAAAATGCCATTAGGGCAATTCAAATTAAAACCACCATGAGCTATCACTAGACACCCATCAGAAAGGCTAAAATTACACACACACACACCCCTGGAGGTACAGGGAGGGACTGACTCACCAACCAGTGCTGGGAAGATGGGGAAAAACTGGATCACTCACACACTGCTAGTGAGAATGAAAAATGGTGGAGTTAATCTTGAAAACAGTTAACACTTTCATTTAAAACTAGACTTGCAACTATTATCAGTTCAGTTACTCAGTTGTGTCTAACTTGTTGCAACCCCATGAATCGCAGCATACCAGGCATCTCTGTCCGTTACCAACTCCCGTAGTTCACCCAAACCCATGTCCGTTGAGTCAGTGATGCCATCCAACCATCTCATCCTCTGTTGTCCCCTTCTCCTCCTGCCCTCAATCTTTCCCAGCATCAGGGTCTTTTCAAATGAGTCAGCTCTTTGCACTAAGTGGCCAAAGTATTGGAGTTTCAGCTTCGCTATCATATAACCCAGTAATTGCACTCTTGGCATTTATCCCAGAGAAATTAAAACTTATGTTCACTCAAAAACTGTATACAAATGTTTCCAGCAGCTTTATCAGTAATAGCCAAAAACTGGAAACAATCCAGATACCCTTCAATGGGTAAATGGTTAAACAAACTAGTACATGCATACCATGGAAAACTACTCAGCAAAAAAAGGAACAAACTATGGAAAACACACAACGAGAATGAATCTCCAGAGAATTATGCTGAATGAAAAACTAGTCCCAGATAGATACATACTGTAGGATCTCATTTACAGAATGTTCTTGAGGTGATAAAATTACAATTGACTCAAATAGACGCATATTTTTTAAATTAATTTTTATTTTTTTAGTTTGTTTTGCTTTACAATACTGTATTCATTTTGCTACACATCGACATGGATCAGCCACGAGTGTACATGAACTCCCAATCCCGACCCCCACCTCCTCCCTCCCGCCCCACACCTTCTCTCTGGATTATCCCCGTGCATCAGTCCCAAGCATCCTGCATCCTGCATCAAACCTGGACTGGCGATTCGTTTCACTTATGATATCACACATGCTACACTGCCACTCTGCCAACCCATCCCACCCTCTCCCTCTCCTACAGAGTCCAAAAGGCCGTTCTATACATCTGTGTCTCTTTTGCTGTCTTGCGTACAGGTTTATCATTACCATCATTCTAAATTCCATATATATGTGTAAGTATACTGTATTGGTGTTTTTCTTTCTGGCTTACTTCACTCTGTATAATCGGCTCCAGCGTCATCCACCTCATTAGAACTGATTCAAATGTATTCTTTTTAATAGCTGAGTAATACTCCATTGTGTATATGTACCACAGCTTTCTTATCCATTCATCTGCTGATGGACATCTAGGTTGCTTCCATGTCCTGGCTATTATAAACAGTGCCGCAATGAACATTGGGGTACACGTGTCTCTTTCAATTCTGGTTTCCTTGGTGTGTATGCCCAGCAGTGGGATCGCTGGACATAAGGCAGTTCTATTTGCAATTTTTTAAGGAATCTCCACACTGTTCTCCATAGTGGCTGTACTAATTTGCATTCCCACCAACAGTGTAAGAGGGTTCCCTTTTCTCCACACCCTCTCCAGCATTTATTGCTTGTTGACTTTTGGATCGCAGCCATTCTGACTGGTGTGAAATGGTACCTCATTGTGGTTTTGATTTGCATTTCTCTGATAATGAGTGATGTTGAGCATCTTTTCATGTGTTTGTTAGCCATTCGTATGTCTTCTTTGGAGAAATGTCTATTTAGTTCTTTGGCCCATTTTTTGATTGGGTCATTTATTTTTCTGGAGTTGAGCTGCATAAGCTGCTTGTATATTTTTGAGATTAGTTGTTTGTCAGTTGCTTCATTTGCTATTATTTTCTCCCATTCAGAAGGCTGTCTTTTCACCTTGCTTATAGTTTCCTTTGTTGTGCAGAAGCTTTTAATTTTAATTAGATCCCATTTGTTTATTTTTGCTTTTATTTCCAGTATTCTGGGAGGTGGATCATAGAGGATCCTGCTGTGATTTATGTCAGAGAGTGTTTTGCCTATGTTCTCCTCTAAGAGTTTTATAGTTTCTTGTCTTACGTTTAGATCTTTAATCCATTTTGAGTTTATTTTTGTGTATGGTGTTAGAAAGTGATCTAATTTCATTCTTTTACAAGTGGTTGACCAGTTTTCCCAGCACCACTTGTTAAAAAGATTGTCTTTAATCCACTGTATATTCTTGCCTCCTTTGTCGAAGATAAGCTGTCCATAGGTGTGTGGATTTATCTCTGGGCTTTCTATTTTGTTTCATTGATCTATATTTCTGTCATATTAAAGAGCAGAGAAATTACTTTGCTGACAAAAGTCTGTCTAGTCAAAGCTATGGTTTTTCCAGTGGTCATGTATGGTTATGAGAGTTAGACTCTCATAAAGAAAGCTGAGTGCCAAAGAATTGACGCTTTTGAACTGTGGTGATGGAGAAGACTCTTGAGAGTCCCCTAGACTGCAAGGAGATCAACCAGTCCATCCTAAAGGAAATTAGTCCTGAATATTCATTGGAAGGACTGATGCTAAAGCTGAAGCTCCAATACTTTGGCCACCTGATGCAAAGAACTGACTCATTGGAAAAGACCCTTATGCTGGGAAAGATTGAAGGCAGGAGGAGAAGGGGACAACAGAGGATGAGAAGGTTGGATGGCATCACCAATTCAATGGACACGAGTTTGAGCAAACTCTAGGAGTTGGTGATGGACAGAGAAGCCTGGCATGCTGCAGTTCATGGGGGTCGCAGAGTTGGACATAATTGAGTGAATGAACAACAACAAATATGGATTTAAACTGCAAGGGTCCACTCATACACAGATTGTTTTCAATAAATACATACCACAGTTGTACATGATGCTTGGTTGGTTGGACCTAGGGATGTGGAGCAGTAGATATGGAGGACCAATTGTAAGGTTACATGTGGATTTTTTTTTTTCTGGCCATACAGTGTGGCATGTGGAATCTTAGTTTCCTGACAGGGATTGAACCTGTGTTCCTTGCACTGGAAGCATGGAGTCTTACCCATTGGACCTCCCGGGAAATCACATATATGGGTTTTCCACTGCTTTGGAGGGTCAGCACCCCAATCCCCATGTTGTTTAAGGTTCAACTGTATGGAAATGGATAACAGATCAGTGTTTTCTGGGGATTAAGGAAAGGAAAGTGAATGTGGCTATAAAAGGGCAACCATGAGGGATCCTCGTTGTGATGGCAAGGTTCTGTATCTTGACAGTGTCCATTTCAGTACACTAGTTGGGATATTATACTATAGTTTTATAAGATACTGCCATTGGGGGAAAGTGGGTCTAGGGTACAAGGGATTTCTCTGTATTAATTCTTATATGTAAATTTATAACCTCTGTCCATGGAATTCTCCAGGAAAGAATACTGGAGTGAGTAGCCATTCCCTTCTCCAAGGGATCTTCCCAACCCAGGGATCAAATCCAGGTCTCCCGCATTGCAGGCAGATTCTTTACCATCTGAGCCACCAGGAAGCCCCATGTGAATCTATATCTATCTCAAAATGTTAAATGTATTGTAAAATGAATAACCAGGTCTCCGTATTCCTGGGTTCCATTCTCTTTGGAACCAGGTACTGTTTTCCATCCTGGGCAGTCAGAAGCCAAGTTCATTCTTGCTCTTTCCCCTCTGCTATGTATAAACCTCATCAGCTGACCCTGACTCCCTCCACCATGGACACCAGGAGTATTGGGCCGTGGCTGTGGCTGTCTGTCCCTCTCCTCTTCAGCCAGCTTGACTCTACCATGTCAGGCCCTGGGAGCCAGTTCCACTGCTGCTGCCTACTCCTGTTTAGTAGATGAGTCCCTGAGTGTCTTGGATACACAAAGCTTAGAAAACAATGACAGAGAAGCAAACTACCTGGCTTAATTCACTGGTGAGATGGCCTTGATTATTTTAAAAACTGCTCAAGTGAATTCACTATCTCAACACATAACTGATACCTGTATTCATTATCTCAACAAATAACTGCTGGCTGGCAGATGTTTTTAAAATGCAAAATGCATAATAAGATTGTGGGTTTTATCTTTTAAATTGAAAATCATTTAATTATGTTGAAAAATAGAGAGCTATCACTTTCAATTTCAATACTTGTCACTTTTACAGTATTCATATTACAAAATTTATATCTTATTAATATAAGCAAAATAAAGAAAACCAATGGAGGTATGCTTGGGTTGCAAAATCTTCCTCTTTTTCAATGCTTCTTTATACCAGGTTAACAGAACCATTATTAATGTTATATTTATAGTACAGCAGATAGCTCAGCTGGTAAAGAATCCACCTGCAATGCAGAAGACCCCAGTTCAATTCCTGGGTCAGGAAGATCCACCAGAGAAGGGATAGGCTACCCACTCCAGTATTCTTGGGCTTCCCTTGTGGCTCAGCTGGTAAAAACAATCTTCCTACAATGCAGGAGACCTGGGTTCGATCCCTGGGTTGGGAAGATCCTCTGGAGAAGGGGACAGCAACCCACTCCAGTATTCTGGCTTGGAAACTCCATGGACTACAGTCCATGGGGTCACAAAGAGTCAGACACGACTGAGTGATTTTCACCTCATTGGTATTACTACACTTAATTTCAGGGGTATACTTTGGCCACCTGATGTGAAGAGCTGACTCATTGGAAAAGATCCTGATTCCAATGTCCAAAAGACATTAGAAAGATGGAGAGCAGGAGGAGAAGGGGGCAACAGAGGGTAAGACAGTTGGATGGCATCACTAGACATGAGTTTGAGCAAACTCCAGGAAATAGTGAAGGACAGGGAAGCCTGGTGTGCTGCAGTCCATGGGGTCACAAAGTCAGACAAAACAACTGAACACAACAACTGGTTTTGGATGGAGGAAGCCAAGGGGAAAAAACAGGGTAGATGTACTATTGAAATGTGTATCACAGATGTCACTTCACCATGAATCCAAAAAGGAATTTTAAGAAACAGTATCTTTTGGTGATAAAGTTTTCTTAAATTTGTCACGGGCCAAGAGGGATGATACAGATACTAAATTCATCAAAGAAAGAAAACTAGAATAGATTAAGAAAGGGAAAGAAACAGAGGTAAATATATAGAACTTGGAAGTTATCTGTCTGCAAAAGTGAAGAGATACTATTTACAGATGAGTAAGAAACTTAAATGGAGAAGGCAATGACACCCCACTCCAGTACTCTGGCCTGGAAAATCCCGTGGATGGAGGAGCCTGGTGGGCTGTAGTCCAGGGGGTCGCTAAGAGTCGGACATGACTGAACGACTTCACTTTCACTCTTCACTTTCATGCATTGGAGAAGGAAGTGGCAACCCACTCCAGTGTTCTTGCCTGGAGAATCCCAGGGATGGGGGAGCCTCGTGGGCTGCCGTCTATGGGATCACACGGAGTCAGACACGGCTGAAGCGAATTAGCAGCAGCAGCAGCAAGAGACTTAAATGGGCTTCCCTTGTGGCTCAGCTGGTAAAGAATCTGCCTCCATTGCCTGAGACCTGGGTTTGATCCCTGGGTTGGGAAGATCCCCTGGAAGAACGCAGGCAACCCACTCCAGTATTCTTTCCTGAAGAATTCTGTGGATGGAGGAGGCTGGTGGGCTACAGTCCATGGGTTGCAAAGAGTTAGACATGACGGAACAACTAACCATAGCACAAGAGACTTAAATATGAGGACACACAGAGGGCAGGGAACAAAGAAAATAGAGAGCTAATCAAGACTTATAAAAAGAAACACTCACAAAGCTTAAAAGTAATTGAGTTAAAAATAAAATTGCAAAGGAAACTAACAAGTTAAAAATAGTTAAAAACTGTTTAGCACTTCCTCAAAAAGTAAACATATAGTTACTCATGCAACCACCAAATTCCACTCCTGTATATGTAACCAAGAACAATGAAAACATAAATGTGTACAGGAATGTTCACAGCAAAATTTTCCTAATAGCCAAAAAAAATGGAAGCAACTCAGAGGTCCACCAACTGATGCATAAACAAAATATGGTAGATCCATGCAATGGAATATTCAGTTCAGTTCAGTCATTCAGTCGTGTCCGACTCTTTGCGACCTCATGAATCGCAGCACGCTAGGCCTCCTTGTCCATCACCATCTCCTGGAGTTCACTCAGACTCATGTCCATTGAGTCCGTGACGTCATCCAGTCATCTCATCCTCGGTCGTCCCCTTCTCCTCCTGCCCCCAGTTCACTTCAGTCGTTCAGTCGTGTCCGACTCTTTGCGACCTCATGAATCGCAGCACGCTAGGCCTCCTTGTCCATCACCATCTCCTGGAGTTCACTCAGACTCATGTCCATTGAGTCCGTGACGTCATCCAGTCATCTCATCCTCGGTCGTCCCCTTCTCCTCCTGCCCCCAATTCCTCTCAGCATCAGAGTCTTTTCCAATGAGTCAACTCTTCACATGAGGTGGCCAAAGTACTGGAGCTTCAGTTTTAGCATCATTCCTTCCAATGAATACCCAGGACTGATCTCCTTCAGAATGGACTGGTTGGATCTCCTTGCAGTCCAAGGGACTCTCAAGAGTCTTCTTCAACACCACAGTTCAAAAGCATCCATTCTTCGGCGCTCTGCCTTCTTCACAGTCTAACTCTCACATCCATACATGACCACAGGAAAAACCATAGCCTTGACTAGATGGACCTTAGTCAGCAAAGTAATGTCTCTGCTTTTGAATATGCTCTCTAGGTTGGTCATAACTTTTCTTCCAAGGAGTAAGCATCTTTTAATTTCATGGCTGCAGTCACCATCTGCAGTGATTTTAGAGCCCCCCCCCAAAAAAAAAAGTCTGACACTGTTTCTACTGTTTCCCCATCTATTTCGCATTAAGTGATGGTACCAGATGCCATGATCTTCGTTTTCTGAATGTTGAGCTTTAAGCCACCTTTTTCACTCTCTTTCACTTTCATCAAGAGGCTTTTTAGCTCTTCACTTTCTGCCATAAGGGTGGTGTCATCTACATATCTGAGGTTATTGATATTTCTCCCGCCAATCTTGATCCCAGCTTGTGTTTCTTCCAGTCCAGCGTTTCTCATGATGTATTCTGCATAGAAGTTAAATAAGCAGGGTGACAATATACAGCCTTGACATACTCCTTTTCCTATTTGGAACCAGTCTGTTGTTCCATGTCCAGTTCTAACTGTTGCTTCCTGACCTGCATACAGATTTCTCAAGAGGCAAGTTAGGTGGTCTGGTATTCCCATCTCTTCAGAATTTTCCACAGTTTATTGTGATCCACACAGTCAAAGGCTTTGGCATAGTTAATAAAGCAGAAATAGATGTTTTTCTGGAACTCTCTTGCTTTTTCCATGATCCAGTGGATGTTGGCAATTTGATCTCTGGTTCCTCTGCCTTTTCTAAAACCAGCTTGAACATCAGGGAGTTCACAGTTCACATATTGCTGAAGTCTGGCTTGGAGAATTTTGAGCATTACTTTACTAGCATGTGAGATGAGTGCAATTGTGCGGTAGTTTGAATATTATTCAACCATAATAAAGTACAATACAAACTACAACATGGATGAACCTTGAAACATGTTACGTGAAATAAACCAGAAGTGAAAGGCCATATATTGTATCATTCCATGTATATGAAATGTCAAGAGCAGGCAAATCTGTAGAAACAGGAAGTAGATTAATGGTTGCCAGAGGATGAGGGGAGAGGGGAATTGGGAATGACTACTAACATGTATGGATGTGAGAATTGGACTGTGAAGAAGGGTGAGAGCCGAAGAATTGATGCCTTTGAACTGTGGTGTTAGAGAAGACTCTTGAGAGTCCCTTGGACTGCAAGGAGATCCAACCAGTCCATTCTGAAGGAGATCAGCCCTGGGATTTCTTTGGAAGGAATGATGCTAAAGCTGAAACTCCAGTACTTTGGCCACCACATGTGAAGAGTTGACTCATTGGAAAAGGCTCTGATGCTGGGAGGGATTGGGGGCAGGAGGAGAAGGGGACAACAGAGGATGGGATGGCTGGATGGCATTACTGACTCAATGGACGTGAGTCTGAGTTAACTCTGGGAGTTGGTGATGGACAGGGAGGCCTGGCATGCTGCGATTCATGGGGTGGCAAAGAGTCGGACACGACTGAGCAGCTGAACTGAACTAACAGGTACCATGTTTCTTTGGGGGGTGATGGAAAAGTTCTGCAATTAGATAGTGATGACAATGGCATGTTATGAACATACTAAAAAACCACTGAACTGTACATTTTAAAGTGAATTACACTCATTTTAAAAAAAGAAATGAAGTGTTGATGCATGCTACAACACAGATGCACCTTGAAAGCACTGAGCTAACCGAAAAACGCCACAAAAGACCACATAGTACACAACTCCTCTTGTACATGACGCCCAAAACAGGCTAATTTACACAGACAGAGAGTGGATTTGTGGTTACCTATGGCTAGGAAAATGAAGGGTCAGAGAGTTGATACCTAAAGGATATGAAGTGTATTTTTTGGTGATGAAAATATTCTAACATTAGTGGTGACAGTTGCATTACTCTGTGAATATATTAAAAGCCACTTAATTGTATACTTTAAAAAGATGAACTGTAGAATGTGTGAATTATATCCTGATAAAGCTGTTAATTCTTTAACTCAGTGTTAAATAGGGTCCTGTTAGAGAATGTTTATATTAATCAGCCAACAATTTTTTGTTGGTCACTACATTTTCAGCTCTCAACACTGTGGGGTCAGCAGAAGTATAAGACATGGTCCAGCCCTCAAGGAGTCTACATTTTATTTGAGGAGAAATATTTGTGTGCAAGAAATAGTAAACAACATAAAACAGTGTGTCTTTGGAGATTAAATTATACTGACTGTAAAAGCTGAAGAAATTCAAGAATCAGAGACGGACTTTCCTGGTGATCCAGTGGTTAAGACTTCACCTTCCAGTGCAGGAGAGTGTGGGTTCGATCCCTGGTGAGGGAGCTAAGATCCCACATGCCTCGTGGCCAATAAAACAAAACATAAAATAGAAGAAATATTGTAACAAATTCAATAAAGAGTTTTAAAATGGTCCACATCAAAAAAAATATTTAAAAGAGAAATCCATTAGACTTTGAAAGATGACAAGCTTTAGGAAAAATCTGTGGGGAAGTGAGTCTCATTAGACCTTGTCTCAGGAATGGAAATGTGATTGAGAAGATATAATCATGTTTAAAAAAAAGATTAATAACATTGAGGACATGGTATAGATGAGTAAGACCAAATCCTACAGTCTGTGTGAGTAGATTCTAGTGCAATCTGAGACAGACTGAAAGAAAAATCTGTGGGGAAGTGAGTCTCATTAGACCTTGTCTCAGGAATGGAAATGTGATTGAGAAGATATAATCATGTTTAAAAAAAAGATTAATAACATTGAGGACATGGTATAGATGAGTAAGACCAAATCCTACAGTCTGTGTGAGTAGATTCTAGTGCAATCTGAGACAGACTGAAAAATTAGGCCAGAGTTTTTTCCAATAAAGAAAAATGAGAAAATACTCTTATGCATGAAAAGCATATCAGTATTAAATGAGATTTTAAAGAAGAAATACAATGATATATGAATGGAAGGAAGTAGGAGCCTAGAGTGAGGCAACTAACTAGAAGTGTTTAGAGCAAAATTCCACACATGGACAGGGAGAATGGATGTAGCAATGGAAAGTAAAGAAAAGGTTTATATAGTTCAAATGAAAAAATCATTCAACCAAAGACTTATTAAGCATTTCTTTTTATGTGAAGGCAGCTTGCAAAGTTCTAGAACAGTACAAGCACTGTAATGTACATTACATTAATGCTTCCCTCAATTCTTTTACTACAATTCCACTGGGGAGATGAGACACAAACACAGAAATCAGCAATAAAGAAAGTCTTTAGGAACTGATAACCAGCTTGATGGGGGATGAAAGTGCAGGATGAGTCAAAGATGGCAAGATGATCAAGAGAATGATGAAACTGTGGGAACATCAGCTGAAATGTTGGCAGTTTTATTAGTCTGAAGGGAGGAACCTAAAACCACACTCAATTAAGTGAGTTAAATGATTGATATTGTCAACAAGTAATTACTAAGTGTCTATCATGCACCAGCCCAGGCAGAGTGTATACTGGGGAGGGAGACAGGATTTTCAAAACTCTGTTCTCTCACAACTTGATTCTCCTAGACCAAAAGGAGGAAATACTCTCTGATGAGAGATTAAAGAGACTCCGTAAACAGAGTTGAATATCTCAACCAAAAGGATCAATACCTGGTTTACAGGTTTAATTTGGACAACAGAAATCCAAGAAAACATCCCAGTGATTAGCCAACCATAACAGAATTGTTTCAGATATTTTTCTTGAGTGTATTACTTCACCTGATAAGAGACAGGTAAAAGGTAGAGGACTGAAACAGTTCCCCACTCCTGTTCTGAGTTCTGGCATGATGAGTTCAGGGGAATCATAATGGTAGTTGAGGTAGGCAGGCAATTTTTAGCAGCAGCCTATATTTAACATCTTTTTATTTTTCATTTTTTTCTTAATTGTGGAAAAGCCACTTAATTCTTTGTTGGCAGTGCAGATGGAATAGCATTTTCTCATTTCTCAGAATCATCTACAATCAAATGAGGTCATCTGGGCTTTGTGCACTTTTGAGAGTTTAAAATTGTCTATCTCCAGGGCTGGGTATCTCAAGCCATGGCTGGTGCTGGCTGGCCCAGAGTTATGTACATAACTTAATTTTTGCCTCAAATATTTTTACATTGCTAGAGAAATTTTTTAAATTATTTATTATAATTGGAGGCTAATTACTTTACAGTATTGTGGTGGTTTTTGCCATACATTGACATGAATCAGCCACAGGTATACATATGTCTCCCCACCCCAAAACCCCTTCCCACCTCCCTCCCCATTCCATCCCTCTGGGTGGTCCCAGTGCACTGGCTTTGAGTGCACTAGGGCAAATTTGACCAGAGTCTTTATTTACAAAATATAGAATAAGTGGCACTTCTCTGGTGGTTCAATGGCTAAGACTACCCTCCAAATTCAGAAAGCCCTGGTTCGGGGGCATTCAGAGAACTAGATCCCCCTGCCACAACTAAGAGTTCACATGCCACAACTAAAAATCCCACATACCACAGTGAAGATCACATGCAGCCAAATAAAAATATTTTTTTAAAGAATATAAAATAAGTAACTCTGGAAAACATTGACTTGACTTCCAAGTAAGTAAGATGTTTCCAAATATCAAAGTAAAGCAGAAAAGTATAAAGGAAATGATTGATAGCCCTGACTTCATTAAATATATTAAAGGAGTATTTAGGATGGGAAAAATGCCTGTGAGATGCGTTATATCAAAAATAAATAAATAAATAAAAGACAGCATGGACACATAGCAAAGTAAACCTAAAGCAAATGAAAAGACAACCCTCAGAATGGAAGAAAATATTTTCAAATGAAGAGACTAACAAGAATGTAATCTCCAAAATAGACAAACAGCTCATGAAACTCAATGTCAACAAACAACCTAATCAAAAAATGGGCGCAAAACCTAAATAGACATTTTTTCCAAAGAAGATATACAGACAGCCAAGAGGCAAAGGAAAAGATGCTCAACATCACTAATTATCAGAGAAATTCAAATTAAATGATGTATCATCTCACACCTGTCAAAATGGCCATCATCAAAACATCTACAAACAATAAAGACTGGAGATGATATGGATAAAAGGGAACCTTCCTACATAGTTGGCAGAAATATAAATTGGTACAGTCGCTCTGGAGAACAGTATTAAGGCTCCTTAAAAAAACTAAAAATAGAGCTACCATATGATCCAGCAGTCCCACTCTTAGACATATACCCAGATAAAACCATAATTCAAAAATATACATGTACCCCAGTATTCATTGCAACACCATTTACAATAGCCAGGACATGGAAGCAATCTGAATGTCCATCAACACAGGAATGGAAAAAGATGATGTGGTACATATATACAATGGAGTATTATTCAGCCATAAGAGGAATAAAATAATGCCACTTGCAGCAACATAGATGCAGAGCCTGGTAGGCTGCTGTCTGTGGGCTCACACAGAGTCGGACATGACTGAAGCGACTTAGCAGCAGCAGCAACATAGATGGACCTAGAGATTGCCACACTGAGTGAAGTAAGCCAGAAAAGAACAAATATCATTTATATAATATCATTTATGTATAATAATATACAATATCATTTATATGTGGAATCTTAAAAAAATGGTACACATAAACCTATTTATAAAAGAGTCACAGATGTAGAAAACAAACTTATGGTTACCAAGGGGGACTGGAGACAGGGGATTGATAAATTGGGAAATTGGAATTGATATAACACACTATAATATATAAAGAGATAACTAATAAGAAGCTACTGTATAGAACAGGGAACTCTACACAATACTCTGTAATAACCTATATGGAAATAGAATTTTAGAAAGAGTGGATATGTATATATGCGTTACTGATTAACTGTCATATAGCAGAAACTAACACAATATTGTAAAGCAACTATACTCCAATAAAATAAATTTTAAAAAAATTTTTAATAACTTTTACACTTATTAAAACCTGAAAAAGACAGCATGGACATTATAATTTCCATGTTATAAAATCTATATTTGAGATATATATACATGAGAAATATACTAAATACTAAAAAATTATGATTTTTATTTTTTTTTAATTTTCCACATTTTCTATATTAAACAGAAACCAAAATGACATGTTTTAAACAAATTTAACCCAGCCAAAACTGAATAGTTTCATTCTCAAACTAAACTCATTTATGCTTGAGTCATATTCCTGCAGGTATTTTAAAATCAGGCTTCCCTTGTGGCTCAGCTGTTAAAGAATCTGCCTGCAATGTGGGAGACCTGAGTTAGACCCCTGGGTTGGGAAGATCCCCTGGAGAAGGGAAAGGCTACCCACTTCAGTATTCTGGCCTGGAGAATTCCGTGTACTATGCAGACCATGGAGTCACAAAGAGTCAGACATAACTGAGAGACTTTCACTTTCACTTCATTTTAAAAGTCAGTGATTGAATTTGATTAAACTCAGTGGCAGACCAAAGATAAAGAAAGCAAGGGTTTGTGAGAAGATGATCCATGGGAAAATTGGGACAAGAATGCTCTGAAATGGAAAGTTCTTCCAGACTTTGAAGAGTCATAATATATAGGTGGATCTAATTTGGTCCTTTAACAGAATGGCAGCCAAAAGGAGGGAGGGTAAGAGAGAGAGAAAAAAACTTCCTTAATGTCCCAGGTGGATCATGGTATTCTTCTGCTGTTATATAGTGTGAAACCTCACACTTTCAGGCCCAGCCTGATACACTGGAAAACCAACTCCATTTCCACCTCCTAGCCATCTACAATAGGCACTAAGGATGGCTAATCCTGGTGCCAAAAACTGGCATGTGATTCAGGGTAGTATGTAATTGTTGGTGGTGGTGTTAATGAGTTGCTAAGTCATGTCTGACTCTTTGTAATCCCATGGACTGTAGCATGCCAGGCTCCTCTGTCCATGGGATTCTCTAGGCAAGAATCCTGGAGTGGGTAGCTATGGCCTTTTCCAGGGGATCTTCCCAACCCAGGGATCAAAGCTGTATCTATTATATCTCCTGAATTGTCAGGTGGGTTCTTAACCATTGGGATTCCCTGATGGCTCAGACGGTAGAGCGTCTGCCTGCAATGCCAGAGACCCGGGTTCAATCCCTGGGTCGGAAAAATCCCCTGGAGAAGGAAATGGAAACCCACTCCAGTATTCTTGCCTGGGAAATCCCATGGACAGAGGAACCTGGTGGGCTACAGTCAATGGGGTCACAAAGAGTTGGACATGACTGAGCAACTTCACTTTCACTTTTCTTTACCATTAGAAGGAAGCCCTTCATTATGTCTTACTGGAAATTAAAGGTAAAAAACCAATATAAACCCTCAAATGTAGGTGTGAAACTCAGTTTTGGTTAAGAAATGTATCACTAAAAATAGAATAAATGTTTTAAGGAAGAGAATTTAAGTTTTTGTATAAAATATACCAAAGGTTGGGAAATAAACAAGTAATTGAAAAGGTTACTAACTCCAGACCAAACTTCTAATAAGTTCAGTTGAGTAAACAAATAAGCCTTTGTTCTTAATGGTATAATAAAAAACAGTTCATAGATTTGCATTTGTAAAAACTCTGATTTTGTCCACTACTATCTCTTTTAATTGCAATATTTTAATTTTTCTGCCAGTCTTTTAGTACCTTTAACTCCTTATATTCTCCTATCCTTCTCACCCTCCCCAGTCTTCTCTGTAATCTTCTGCATCCTCCAACCAAGATCTTTCTTCCTTTTGATTCAATTCATAATGTCTTATACATAGCATGCTCTATATTAATGTTGTTCACTTTAATTAAACTGAAAGCCATTGCATCCATCGTGCTCCACTATTCAACATTTGAGAATGTTTGGGGCACTGTTTATACAGGCAGTGTTTATACAGGCAGTCTTCACTTTTCTGGTGCAGAAATGTATGACGTACAAGTGACCATGCAAACTGAAGCCATAAAAATCTATCTTGATAACTAATGTGGAAAATTAAGTTTGTCCTATGATCTTTACGTATTTTTGTCCAAAGGTTAAAGACTTTCTTACTCTGTTGTAAGAGTGTAAGAGATTGACCAAAAATAGTGAAACTAACACTTATTACACTGTAATTTAAAACATTAAAGATATTGACAATTAAATGTCTTATTTCTTTGTAAAAATCTTTATCACAGGTTGTTTGAATAGTGCTTCTCATTATAAAACTTACAACATGAGGTCAGCATCATTTTTTAACACTCTGGCAAATTGTAATACTCCTTTCTTAGTTTTGATCAGATTCCAGTATTTTTTTCCTTTCCTTGTGCTTTCGATGTCAAAAAATATCTGCAAGAGTTGCTTTAATGTGAAATGTTGACAGCATCATTCTTTCTGGAACACCTTCCTCCTTTCCATTACAACCATTTCCCTCATTTATGTCAGTGAGTTTGTCTTCACTTAGTTCCTCAGGCTACCTAGGGCAGTGTCCATATTCCTGTGGTCAGCTATTTCTTCTATAACTCCATTTACATTTGATTCATATTTCCCTTCTGCATTATCTGCATTATTGCTTCACTTTAAGCCTTGTTGGCCAATTCTCTCTTACCATATCCATTTTTGCAAAATGCCACATGAGTTTTTTCCACCAGAAGACAAGGGAGCAACACAGCTACACACTTTGCTGTGTGTGAACTGAGTAAACACACACACAGTGGCCAATCACACACCTACAGACTTTAAGACAAGTGGCACAATTTGTCACAGGTCTTGATGCACAGCTATAATTTACATAATGGTTTATAGAGTTAAGACCTAGCACTAGTAACAAATTTGAACTGACTTGGAGGACTGCTATTATTTAACTAAACCATGGTTACTGAAATTTGTGTATATCAGAGCCATGCAGAGTGAAGATGCCTATACTTTCTTTTTTTTTAATCTTTATGTATAGCTTTCTTTCTTCTTTTTTTAATTTTTATTTTATTTTTGTACTTTACAATACTGTATTCATTTTGCCCTACATTGACATCAGTCTGCCACAGGTGTACATGAATTCCCAACCCTGAGCCCCCTATAGACAGGAAACACAAAAAAGGGTGTATAAACCCGAACTCAAAACAATAAATGGCAATGGGACCATACTTATCAATAATTACCTTAAACGTAAATGGGTTGAATGCCCCAGCCAAAAGACAAAGACTGGCTGAATGGATACAAAAACAAGACCCCTATATATGTTGTCTACAAGAGACCCACATCAAAACAAGGGACACTTTCTAACACCATACACAAAAATAAACTCAAAATGGATAAAAGATCTAAACGTAAGACAGGACAGTTCAGTTCAGTCGCTCAGTCGTGTGCGACTCTTTGCGACCCCATGAGTCGCAGTACGCCAGGCCTCCCTGTCCATCACCAACTCCCAGAGTTCACTCAGACTCACGTCCATTGAGTCTGTGATGCCATCCAGCCATCTCATCCTCGGTCGTCCCCTTCTCCTCCTGCCCCCAATCCCTCCCAGCATCAGGGTCTTTTCCAATGAGTCAACTCTTCGCATGAGGTGGCCAAAGTACTGGAGCTTCAGTTTTAGCATCATTCCTTCCAAAGAAATCCCAGGGCTGATCTCCTTCAGAATGGACTGGTTGGATCTCCTGGCAGTCCAAGGGACTCTCAAGAGACTTCTCCAACACCACACTTCAAAAGCATCCGTTCTTCGGCGTTCAGCCTTCTTCACAGTCCAACTCTCATATCCATACATGACCACAGGAAAAACCATAGCCTTGACTAGACGGACCTTAGTCGGCAAAGTAATGTCTCTGCTTTTGAATATACTATCTAGGTTGGTCATAACTTTTCTTCCAAGGAGTAAGCGTCTTTTAATTTCATGGCTGCAGTCACCATCTGCAGTGATTTTGGAGCCCAAAAAAATAAAGTCTGACACTGTTTCTACTGTTTCCCCATCTATTTCCCATGAAGTGATGGGACCAGATGCCATGATCTTCGTTTTCTGAATGTTGAGCTTTAAGCCAACTTTTTCACTCTCCTCTTTCACTTTCAACAAGAGGCTTTTTAGCTCCTCTTCACTTTCTGCCATAAGGGTGGTGTCATCTGCATATCTGAGGTTATTGATATTTCTCCCAGCAATCTTGATTCCAACTTGTGATTCCTCCAGCCCAGTATTTCTCATGATGTACTCTGCATAGAAGTTAAATAAGCAGGGTGACAATATACAGCCTTGACGTACTCCTTTTCCTATTTGGAACCAGTCTGTTGTTCCATGTCCAGTTCTAACTGTTGCTTCTTGACCTGCATACAGATTTCGCAAGAGGCAGGTTAGGTGGTCTGGTATTCCCATCTCTTTCAGAATTTTCCACAGTTTATTGTGATCCACACAGTCAAAGGCTTTGGCATAGTCAATAAAGCAGAAATAGATGTTTTTCTGGAACTCTCTTGCTTTTTCCATGATCCAGCAGATGTTGGCAATTTGATCTCTGGTTCCTCTGCCTTTTCTAAAACCAGCTTGAACATCTGGAAGTTCACGGTTCACATATTGCTGAATCTTGGTTAGAGAATTTTGATCATTACTTTACTAGTGTGTGAGATGAGTGCAATTGTGCAGTAGTTTGAGCATTCTTTGCCATTACCCCTCTTTGGGACTGGAATGAAAACTGACCTTTTCCAGTCCTGTGGCCACGCTGAGTTTTTCAAATTTGCTGACATACTGAGTGCAGCACTTTCACAGCATCATCTTTTAGAATTTGAAATAGCTCAACTGGAATTCCAGCACCTCCACTAGCTTTGTTTGTAGTGATGCTTCCTAAGGCCCATTTGACTTCACATTCCAGGATGTCTGGCTCCAGGTGAGTGTGAGTGATCACACCATCATGATTATCTGGATCATGAAAATCTTTTTTTTGTACAGTTCTTCTGTGTATTCTTGCTACCTCTTCTTAATATCTTCTGCTTCTGTTAGGTGCATACCATTTCTGTCCTTTATTGAGCCCATCTTTTCATGAAATGTTCACCTGGTATCTCTAATTTTCTTGAAGAGATCTCTAGTCTTTCCCATTCTACTCTTTCCCTCTATTTCTTTGCACTGATCTCTGAGGAAGGCTTTCTTATTTCTCCTTGCTATTCTTTGAAACTCTGCATTCAAATGGGTATATCTTTCCTTTTCTCCTTTGCTTTTTGTTTCTCTGCTTTTCACAGCTATTTGTAAGTCCTCCTCAGACAGCCATTTTGCTTTCTTGCATTTCTTTTTCTTGTGAGTGGTCTTGATCCCTGTCTCTTGTACAATGTCAGGAACCTCCGCCCATGAAATGATTACAACTCCTCAAAATGTCCTTTTTTTGAGAATAACAGACAGAGCACAAACATGGTCTACCTTTACCCAAGAAGGCAAGAACTTACTGGATGATCTTTGGTCTTTCCTTTGAGGAAGTTAAAAAAATTTTTATTTATTTATAGGATGGGCCAAGAGACTTTCAGGCAAAAGCACTACTTAGCAAACTCAAAGAAGCCAAACATAGGCTGCCTTCTCAGAAAGCTACGCCTGATCCATAGCTTTTGAAGAACTTATTTATACTGTAGGGACCATGTAGACAACACAGAGAAAGAGCATATGGGGGTTCTGCTTGATCTGTGGAAACGAGATTCTTGCTACTAGGTGTAAGCAATCCAATTTAGAGGCCTCTGTATACATAGTTGCTTTGGGACTGTAAGAATGTATGTGTGTGTATTTATTTATAATTTACCTCATTCCATAGGGATTTGGGGTGGCTTTCAGCAAGTACATGTGTAACCAAGTAACAGTAAAATATTAATAGACATTTTAAAATCCAGACAGGGAGAACATAAGTGAGAGCAGAAATTCCAGACCTCTAAAATGAAAGATACAAATATACATGCTATAATTATACTCCAAGTTTGACTCTGGGACTCCAGGGAGTCAAAATAAAAGAAGAGGCACAATTAGTCACATCATTTTCACAAACAGAAAGAAGGAGGGAGACCAACACTTCAGGAAAGCAAAATTTTCCTAGCATGAAATTTTAAAAGGAAATTCTCAAATGGAATCCTCTTTGGGGAGGTTTGTCAGGGGTGGGGATGGGGGGGGGGAGGTGGGGAGTGAATGGATAAAACA
>SJXQ01011338.1:68970-162432 GCA_006408695.1 Aepyceros melampus
GTCTTGTCTTTGTTGACTGTATAGAGCTTCTCCATCTTTGGCTGCAAAGAATATAATCAATCTGATTTCGGTGTTGACCATCTGGTGATGTCCATGTGTAGAGTCTTCTCTTGTGTTGTTGGAAGAGGGTGTTTGCTATGACCAGTGCATTTTCTTGGCAAAACTCTATTAGTCTTTGCCCTGCTTCATTCCACATTCCAAGGCCAAATTTGCCTGTTACTCCAGGTGTTTCTTGACTTCCTACTTTTGCATTCTAGTCCCTTATAATGAAAAGGACATCTTTTTTGGGTGTTAGTTCTAAAAGGTCTTGTAGGTCTTCATAGAACCGTTCAACTTCAGCTTCTTCAGTGTTACTGGTTGGGGCATAGGTTTGGATAACTGTGATATTGAATGGTTTGCCTTGGAAACAAACAGAGATCATTCTGTCTTTTTAAGATTGCATCCAAGTACTGCATTTCGGACTCTTTTGTTGACCATGATGGCTACTCCATTTCTTCTGAGGGATTCCTGCCCACAGTAGTAGATATAATAGTCATCTGAGTTAAATTCACCCATTCCAGTCCATTTTAGTTCGCTGATTCCTAGACTGTCGACGTTCACCCTTGCCATCTCCTGTTGGACCACTTCCAATTTGCCTTGATTCATGGATCTGACATTCCAGTTTCCTATGCAATATTGCTCTTTATAGTATCGGATCTTGCTTCTATCACCAGTCACATCCACAGCTGGGTATTGTTTTTGCTTTGGCTCCTTCCCTTCATTATTTCTGGAGTTATTTCTCCACTGACCTCCAGTAGCATATTGGGCACCTACTGACCTGGGGAGTACCTCTTTCAGTATTCTACCATTTTGCCTTTTCATACTGTTCATGGGGTTCTCAAGGCAAGAATACTGAAGTGGCTTGCCATTCCCTTCTCCAGTGGACCACATTCTGTCATCGTTTACCGAACTGAATTCTAGTGAGGACACTTAAGCCACAGAAATGTTGCTAATCCCAACATTTGGCAAAGGTGACCTGAATATTGTGAATGCTGAAGAAGTCTTGCATTTCCCCAGGAGCAATTTTTAACACATCCTAGTTCTCCTACTCTGGTCACTGTCTTCAGTTCAGTTGCTCAGTTGTGTCCGACTCTTTGTGACCCCGTGGACTGCCACATGCCAGGCCTCCCTGTCCATCACCAACTCCGGGAGCTTCCTCAAACTCATGTCCATCGAGTTGGTGATGCTATCCAACTGTCTCATTCTCTGTCGTCCCCTGTTCCTCTTGCCTTTAATCTTCCCCAGCATCAGGATCTTTTCCAGTGAGTCAGTTCTTCGCATCAGATGGCCAAAGTATTGGTCACTGTTAAGTTCACATAACCCTGTATCCTGGCTTTACTGAGTGGAGCACAGAGGAGGGCTATTTTTAATCAATACCAAATTTTGGGCCCTGAACCAGGACCAGCTCAGCTGATCAATGTTACTTTGCTGGCCCTCTTTTTTATTGGTTAGTCAAGATAAAGTAGTTTTGCAAATTTTTCTTAAAGTACTGAGAGCCTTATCTTTGAAATATAAACATCAGAGAAAAGAAGTTCCTATTTCTCTGGGTATCTTGATCCAAACAATAATTGCTTGTTGCCCCAGAGGCTTCATTTTTCCTTGGGATAAAGGCAATTAACTAGCACAGATGACTGCCTCAATGACCAGGTCAGTTTAGGATTAAACTATGATATAAGGCATCCCAAATATTGCATTATCTCATCTGAGGACAAAGTTATCATGTGTCTTGAGACCATATCTGCTGGATATATAAAACATATATCAGAATATTTCAGAATATATATCTGAATATATAAAGGGAAGAGACTCCATCTTGTCTTTATAATCTCATTAGCAAATTATTTAGTGCTCACTGCAGCTTGGTTTAATGCATACTCAATAACAAAACCATTTCTTTTCTACATGTGCGGAGAGGAATTTCCTGGGTTAGTCCGAGATTTTCTTTATAACATTCCCATCAAACAGGACTGTGGAGAAGTTTGACTATCAGCGTTCCATGAGAGGTATGAGAAGATTGCCATTGGATATCACTATGGGCTCAGAATTTCCGCCTTTGGTGAAATAATAAAGGACACAGAACCATCTCATTCCTGAGTCCTCCCCAGGGTGAGTGCTGTCCAGTTATGCCTGCTGACATGGGCATGGGAACTCTTCTCTCCTTCTTGCATTCATCTCAATAAGGGAGAGATGCCAGCCTTGGACCCCAGAAGCACTGGGCAGTTGAGTAAACCCACATTCCTATCGAGAGGCAATGTTCAAGGACATTTTCAGTTAGTACCTGGCATTGCATTCTGAGAAAACAGGAGTGAAACTTGGACTTGCCTGTGTTTTTTTAGTACCTTGAAATTTCTGCCTCCTTGCTGCCAAAGATATCACCCCACCCTCTTTCAAAAATATTGCTGACTCACAGTGAACAAAGATTTTTAGAGCACAGTAGAAGTGATGGAAGCACAGCCCTGGGAGGTCTGTACAGGCTCTGAGCCAACAGGTTCTCATTTGGTCCCACTAGATGGAAACAAGCTCACGAAATGAGGACTATTACTAAAAAATCATTCTATTTCTTGGATCTCTCTTGCAGTGTTTTCACAACCAGTGTCCAGCTTCCCAGAAGGCAGAGGTGGGGCCACTGACCAAGGATCTCTCTTGCACTTAGATTTTTAAGGTTTATCATAAAGTGTGTCTGCATTTGGCATGAAAACCAGATGAAATAAAGGCAGTTAACAAATTTCAGTCCTTGTAGCACATCTTACCCTGAAAATGACATGAAGGAGTGGTGTACCACCTGTACATATGTATTTAGATAGTTGAGGGTCAGAAGGGGTAGATCCTTCATCTTCTTTCCCTCCCCCAGCTGTGCACAGAGGAAAGACCTATGGCCATAGTAAGGGCTGGTTAGGGAGCACAGATTGGAAATTGTGTGTGTGTGTGTGAGAGAGAGAAAGAGTTAAGAATTGTCCTTGTGCAAATATATTTCTGTGTATAAACATTGCTTTTTTTAAAAAATAGATAAGTGTAACATTTTTGAGACCCTGCAGTTGGAAATGTGTTATGGTCCCTTAAAAGGACATTCAGTCATGGTCCACCTTGTCCTCCTGAGGGCTGGGTTCACTGTCCCAGAGATGTCAACATTGAGACTTCCTGCAGGAAAGCGATGAGCTGCTGTGCTCAGGGGCCATTGGTCCACCCAGCTGAAACTCCTGCACTGAACTGAGACTTTCCACCTTGAAAAATGAAAATGTTGGTTGCTCAGTCATGTCTCTTTGCAACCCCACAGACTGTAAACTGCCAGGCTCTCCTGTCCATGGGATTCTCCAGGCAAGAATACTGGAGTGGGTAGCCATTCCCTTCTCCAGGGCATCTTCCTGACCCAGGGATCAAACCTGCATCTCCTGTATTGGCAGGTGGGTTCTTTACCATCTGAACCACTGGGGAAGCCCCTTTCCACCATAACAAGCAACAGAATATGAGAGTCTTTGAGAAACACTCAGAGTGAAGATGAGATAAAGAAGGCTTTCCTTTAAAGAAAGTTTTATTTGTGGTAAAATAAAACTTTTGTTCATTCAGGTAGAGTTTGATTCTTTCAAACTTTCCACCACCCAGCTCCTTCCCGTGACTTCCACAAGGCCGTCCACCCACCCAGAATTCCTTGTGTTGTTGAGGAAAACCAGCTCTGTGTCTTTTGCGGTTCTTCAACTTGGCCACTTATTTTATTGAAGTTTGCAAACTGGGAGGACACTAGAGTTTGCTGTTAAGGTGGAGGACACAGTCTTGTAAAACCTGATAATGGCAATCATATTCTTTTTCCTTATAACATTCTATTGGTTAGAAGCAAGTCATAAGTACTATCCATCCTCAAGGAGAGGGTATTTCACAAAGTCATGACTATAGTCAATGAAATTAGGTATCATAGCGGGTGTCTCCCTGTGTGCCCAGTACCCCTTTTGTGGACCAGGAGTTGCCTGAGAGCATCCGTCTCAGTGACGACCTTTGAGAAATCTTAGAGGAGAGATATGTCTGAAGGAAAGATACATTTCTTCTCAATTACAAAGGGAAACTGGCTGCTGAAAACTATTAGCCATAGGAGTGATAGTAATCTCCATACGTATTTCAGGGTACTGTTTAAATGCAAGTTTTGTGAGACCTTTTATTTTTTTTAATGTTTATTTTTACTTTATTTTACTTTACAATACTGTATTGATTTTGCCATACATTGACATGAATCTGTCTCGACATGAGTTCCCAATCCTGACCCCCCCGCCCCCACCTCCCACCCCATATCAACTCTCTGGATCATCCCCGTGCACCAGTCCCAAGTATCCTGTATCCTGTATCGAACATAGACTGGTGATTCATTTCTTACATGATAGTATACATGTTTCAGTGCCATTCTCCCAAATCCTCCCACCCTCTCCCTCTCCCTCAGAGTCTCACAATGGGTGAGACCTTTTAAAAGAGGCAGGGAGCATGAGAGCCTGATGTGACTTTACCAGGCAAGAGGCTAATTTATTCTCTTTTACTGACAATGTCCCTCAGCTAGTGAATCAGAAAGGCAGGAAGAAACTGTACCTCTGCTTTCAACAAAGCATTTAGGTCAAAATTCAGAGCTGATAGAGGGTTGGAGAGAGAAGGCAATGGCACCCCACTCCAGTACTCTTGCCTGGAAAATCCCATGGGCCAAGGAGCCTGGTAGGCTGCAGTCCATGGGGTTGTGAAGAGTCAGACACGAATGAGCGACTTGACTTTCACTTTTCACTTTCATGCACTAGAGAAGGAAATGGCAACCCACTCCAGTGTTCTTGCCTGGAGAATCCCAGGGACGGGGGAGCCTGGTGGGCTGCCGTCTATAGGGTTGCACAGAGTTGGACACGACTGAAGCGACTTAGCAGCAGCAGCAGCAGCAACAGCAGAGGTTGGAATACATACTAACTATATGAGAAAACAGAATCAAGGCAGAATTCTGACCTTAACCACCCAGAGGGATGGGTTGATAATAATAAGATAAATGCAGTGTTATGTTCTGTGGTTTGCTCTAAGATGTCAAACTATACAAATACTGGGTCGGGAAGCATGATATGATTGTAACATGAAGCAACAGTCGTTAGAGGTTTTATCTAGCACAAGCTCCTTATAAGTATATTTTCACTTACGGGGATTTTTGACCTGTATTAATAGGGGCTATAATAATGTAAGGGCACACAAGAGAAAGTGATTAACCTCATCTGGCAAGGTTATAGGCATTGTAAAGAATATGGGCTGGAGCTCATGCTTTTAGGATAAGTATTCACAGTGCTGATGGAAACCAGGTTGGAATAGAGCAGGTTCTTCTAGGAGGAGGTGATAGCTGAGACAGAGGCATCTCAGAGATCAATGGAAAGACTTGTCTAGGGAAGGGTGAACACATAGAAGGGGAAGGGTGTCGGGGTGGGAGAAGCAAGGGGCTGTGACTGATCAGGGAGAGTTCTTTCCTGAGGTCAGCAGAGCATTGGAGGGGCCTGACAGGGAGGTTGCTCTCCCCACCAACTTGCTTAAGTTCAAGGCCAAATTGTAGAGGGATGTGTGGAAGGAAAAACCTGTGTAAAGTTTGATCAAGGGCAAGTAGACTGTCCAGGTGATCCAACTATCTCTTTATCTGTAAAAAAAGAATTTTTCTGTCTAAAGCAATTCCCTTAGAAATGTTTGGGATTGATGCATGGCAAGCCTTTCTTTGCTTATGTGGACAGAGAAGGAGAAGGTGTGGGAAGGAGAGGTGAGAACTCAGCAGAGGGTCCCAGGCTTGCTCAGCTGGAAGCTGAGGATAGACACCGCTTCCCTGTCCTCTCCTCTTGTCCCCATCCAGCTGGAAAGTCTCCCAGTCCCCAGGGGGAGGCCGGCTCCTTCGGGGAGAGGTTAATATTCCTTTCAGGTGCTTGACTTTAAACTGCCTGCAGAAACATATTCAAAGAAGAGGGAACAAGAATTAGTAATAAAATGATTTAGTTTGCAATCTAAATCTTCATTTTAGTAATGCAGATTACTGAATAACCAGTGTTTTACTAAACTATAAATTAAGAAAATAATAATCCCATTTATGTTGTATGATAATTCAAGTGTATGTGGTATCTCTTCAATAGATTAGAAGTTTCTTACTGGAGACACCCTGTATTTTAGGGGTGCTGAATATTTTTTTTTTTTTTGAATGGATGCATGAAAAAGAGTAGCAAATTCTGTAACTGTGATCCTTGTCATCATCTAGGGTCAAAACTTCTATTTGGGGCTGAAACGATCTCCACAGTTAGTCCTAGGTCTTGCACCTTCTTATAAATTGTAACCTGAGTCAAACTACCTGTCACTGTGGAGTGAATATTACATAGAATGTTGGGACTGGACATGTAGGTGCCATGTGCACATGGAGCAGATACCTGCATGTGTGCTTGTCAGGGGAGATGGCAGGACCTGTTTGTAAATTTAGAGTTTTTAGCCCATTCATACTGCATCCAGATAAAGCCTCTCTTCGACAACATAACAGTTAATAAATGAATCCACGTCTTTCTCTTCCAGTGGCGTTGGTCACCCTGAGTACCCATTCTCTGAAGAATATTGACTCAGCTCTCACTGTGGTTCTTCAAAAATTTCTGGCTTCTAGGGCTGTGAAGAGGGTTTTTGTATATAGAGGAGGTGCTTAAATGAAATGTGTGAACTTTTGGAAGCTTGCCTTTCTTATTTAAAAAAAAAAACACTTTATGAAATAAAAGACTTCAAAGTAAGAATATTCATTTTTTTCTGATGATTAAATAATACACGTAAATTATGAAAATTTGGAAAGTAGAAGGGAAAGGATAGAAAATGAAGATAAGCTGTGATTAATCCACGTAATAATACTTAACTTTAGTGCAAACTACGGGAGATGGTGAAGAACAGGGAAGCCTGGCATGCTGCAGTCCATGGGGTTGCGAAGAGTCGGACATGACTGAGTAACAACAACAAAACTTTGGTGCAGTTTCCTTATGCTTTTCTTAGATAAATGTGTGTGTGTTTATTTACAAATAGAGATAATCTTCAATCCACAGGTTGAATACATATTCTTTTACTTAGCATAAGTATCTTGTTAAGCTAAAAATAGGATTTTAAAAATGCAGTGTTATATTTTGCTTTCTGTAAAGCAGCACATCTTACTCATTCATGTAATTTCTTATTTGTCTGCCCCTGTTCAGCATTTTGATGAGTCCTTACGTATTTTGCTGCTCATTCATCAACACTTGATTGAACATTCTTTAGTAAGATATTGTTTTATCAATAAATATCAATAAGTAAAATGAGAAATGTCTTGAATCATTAGTCTAGTGGAGAATGAAACTGAATGACATCAGGAAAATTTAGAAATGGGTAAGGGCCTGTTGAGATAATTGTGCACAATTTCTCCCATTTCTGTACATTTGTTAGGCAGAGCCATCAGTTACTCTTCATCTCATAGTTTTCATCTGTACAAGAAACAGCCTTGAAACATAGAGACAGTGGCTCCTTGCATTCTCTGGAATAGAAAATGCTAAGTCCAGGAAGAAAGAGTATTCATGTAACACTGAAGTGACAGTAAGTCGGCTGATGAGGGTGGAGTTTAGTGAGGTGGGGAGACAGGAGTTGAAGATAAGGCCAGAGAACCAGTGGGGCTAAGGGGTCTGTATCACGTAGGCTTTTCAAAGGACTTTACTGTGAGAGAAATGGAGAACGATATTTTTGGTTTTGAGCATAAGTTCCATGAGCTGACTGACATGCTTTTGAAAGGATGACTCTGGTTGTTGAGAAGCAAAAGAGGAAAAAGAGCCCTCTTTTATAACTCTACAGGAATCTAGGTGAGAGATGATGTTGGCTTGGACCATAGAATGAGCAGTCTATGTGGTCAGTGAATGCGGTCAGAGGTATTAGAATAGGGATATATTTTAGGGCAGCATTAACTAGACTGTTGAACATGTTAGACATACAGTGAGAGGTAAAGGGGAACAAAGTTGACTTCAGGTGTTTGTGGCTAAGGGACAAGAGATGGAGATGCTATTTTCTCAGATGGAGACGATGTAGGGGAGCACACTTTTGTGGGAAGATTAGGAGTTCAATTATAGACATGTAACCTTGAGATGCCTTTAGGTACCCAAGTGAAGATGCATGCATACAGTTGGACATAGAAGTCTTTTAGAGGAAAATTTTGGACAGTATTTATATTTGTGACTTATCAAATTTAGTTGCCACCTAATGTCATGAACCCACTCCAGTACTCTTGCCTGGAAAATCCCATGGACTGAGGAGCCTGGTAGGCTGCAGTCCATGAGGTCTCCAAGAGTCGGACATGACTGAGCAACTTCACGTTCAATTTTCACTTTCCACTTTCATGCATTGGAGAAGGAAATGGCAACTCACTCCAGTGTTCTTGTTTGGAGAATCCCAGGGATGGAGGAGCCTGGCAGGCAGCCGTCTATGGGGTCGCACAGAGTTGGACACGACTGACGTGACTTAGCAGCAGCAGCAGTGTCATGAAAGTAGACAATCAGAGATATATTAAACAGTGAGTGGTGTAGACAGGGAAGTCAAGCTTCATGAAGACCCAGCATTAAGAAGGCATTTTTTGTTTTAAGTGGAGGAATCAGCAGATGAGGCAGAGAAGAGGTGAATGAGGTAGGAGGGGTTGTTCTTAGAAGGCACATGAAGTAGAAGTTTGAAGGAAAAAAAGAGTTCAATGCTTCCAAGGGGACAGGTAAGAGAAGACTGAAACTGACCTCTGGATTGGGCAGTTAACCTTGGCAAGGTCAAGTGCAGCTTTGATAGAGTGGTGAAGGCAAACCCTGAGTGGGGTGGTTTCAAGAAATGGTGCCAAGTTTTCAAAGGCTTTTCTCTAATGAGGAAAAGGAATTTGGCAGTTGCTGAAGATGAAAATGAAATCAAGAGATGAGGTTCCCTATTGGGGGAGTTGACCACCTGCTTCTGAGATCAGAGGAAGAGTCCCCAGAGGCAGGAAAACCTATGATGAAGCAATGGAGGTGGGGTGGCTTGAACCACATCTGTATTAGTTACTGTTGCTGCTCCAACAAATGACCAAAACCTTTGTAACTTGAAACAACACCAATGTGTTAGTTTACATTTATGGAGGTCAGAAATGCAAAAGCTGGTTCAATGGGCTAAAATCGAAGTGCCGGCAGGCCTGCATTCTTTTCTGGAGGTTTCAGGGGAAAATCCATTTTGTTGCCTCTTCAGCTCCTAGAGAACACTTCATTCTCCATCTTGGAGACAGTCCCGCCATCTCAGAGATAGCTCATCAAATCTTTGATTCTCTTATCTAGTCCTCCTACATTCCACCTCCTCTTCAACTACAACCCTCCCAGGTCCAATGTATAAGGACTTTGTGATTACACCAGAGTGATCCAGGTACTCCAGGAACATCTGCCATCTCATGATTTTAATCACTTTTGTTAAGTCGTTCCCTGACCTGATTCAGAACCACTTCCCATGCAGTGGAAGCACAGAGTCCTCATTACTGGACCACCAGGAAAGTTCCAGGTTCAGAAAGTTTTTAGCCATAATTTCATCACATCCATGTCTGTCCCTTTTCCTCTCTCTCTCTCCCCTTAACTTTTGTTAAGTCGTTCCCTGACCAGATTCAGAACCATTTCCCATGCAGTGGAAGCAGAGTCCTCATTACTGGACCACCAGGAAAGTTCCAGGTTCAGAAAGTTTTTAGCCATAATTTCATCACATCCATGTCTGTCCCTTTTCCTCTCTCTCTCTCCTCCTGAAACCCTTATCCTGTGATTGTTACTGTGTTCTATTTGCTAGTTAGGGAAGCATTCTTATTACCGTTCTGAATTCTGGTAAATGATTATTTTGGTAAATTATTAATGTCTGTATTATTAGCAGATTTTTTCATGTGTTTTTCTTACTGTTTCACTTGAAACAAATTCCTCTGTTTTCTCATTTTGCTTAATTTCCTCTGTCTCTATGAAATTAGTTGACAAAGTTTCCTGTTCTAGTCTTGTAGGGTGTCCTTGTGCAGATGTGTTCTATGCAGTCTGTGTGCCCACAGGCTTTGGGGTAGAGCTGGAGCTGAGCTGGTCAGAGGTCACCCCTTCCCAGGGCCTGCTGGCAACTTTTAAGTTGGTAGGAGGGGGGAAGTGGAGGCCAGGGCCAGAGCCCAGTGTGAGCACTGGAGAAACCAGTGCTGTCCCCACCCCAGTGGGCTGGGCAGGTCCCAAGGTGCTGGAACAGAAGCCCTGACCGTTGGCCTTAACTTGGTCCCACCCCTTGTAAGTATGCACCCCTCTCCTCCCCCACTCCCAGCACTGGTTCCTTTGCCCCAGAGGGTGGCAGAGCTGGAGGAAGGTGTGCTGGAGCAGCCCCTGGTCCGGGTGGCTGTGCATGTGGTGAAACCCTGGCACACCATCAGAGCCCCAGACCCTGCTCCTCGGGCTCCTCTGTGATAGCCGCCCTGCCCCATCCATATATGTGCATGTTCCTGTGTGAGTGTTCCTGTGTGCATGCGTTCCTGTGTGTGTATGTGTGTTCCTGTGTGTGTGTCTCTGTGTGTGTGTGTGTTCGTGTGTGTGTGTGTTCCTCTATGTGTGTGTGTGAGTGTGTGTTCATAGTTGGGTACTTGAAACAATGGGCAAATAACTCTTGGTAGATTTGATTCCTTGTCCTGATTGGCTTTCACTAGTTTGCTTGGCGTGCTCTTAGTCCTTGTATCAGCCCAACAGGAAAGTTTAGGGCAATTCAGTTCATTTCTGAATCAGCATCTGGGTGGCTTTTTGAATCCGGTGTACTTATGACTGTTTTTGAATGCTTTACTATGTTCCCAAATCCACACCCCAGTTCTACTCAAGACTTTATTAATACATGATATAGTCTCTGTCTCCACCCTTATTCCTTTGTCCCTGGCCCCATATATAGCACCCCCCCACCCTCGCAGCTATAATACCCATTCCAGCTGCTCTTTAGTTTAAGCTCAGTAAAACAGGCACCAGTCTCCAGGCAGCCCCAAAGTAGGTGGCAGATAAGGTTTTCTGCGATCGCTCTGGCTTGAGGAGGCGGCTGGGAGCTGATCAGGACTGTACGGCCCGAGGCAGGAGGAGAGTACGTGTGAGTGAACGCATGATGAAATTTCCTACCGTTCTAGTCTGGAGTTTTCCTAGTTGCGTGTTCGCTTTGTTCCTGTAGATCTGTGGCTGTTTCCCAGAACTCCTATGAGGTTCTTCAGCTGCCTTCTCTTTCTTTTCTTGCTTTTCCAAGGGAGAAATCGGTCCTTCTAGCTCACCATTTTGCTGGTATCATTGTACATGTTAAATTTTATTTGTCTTCACAACATCCCCAAGTATCAGTGCATCACAGTTTCCTTTTCTGTCCCAAATTTGTCAATTTTTTAAATAGGTTTTTCTTTTATGAATAATGTTGTACAAGATAGTGAATTATGTAAAATATGTATCAGTTACATTATGAGAGTACTCTAGAAGTTATATAGCTAGGTACAAGGTATAAACACTCAAGAGTCTGTTTGTACACTGCACATGGTATCCTAAAGCTATTAATAATTAATCTCCAAAAAGTATTTTGCAAAAATGTCTGGTTTCCATATCCTGTTCAGGACTTCACCACTGTCAGATCTGTAAAGCACATAATTTTGCTGGTGGGAAATGTAAAAAGGCAAATTTAGTTTCATTTGAAGTTTTATTCTTTATTAAGAGGTAACATTTAAAAAATGCTTATTAAACACTTTTAGTTTGTGTGATTTGTGTATGTGTGTATGTTTGTTCTGAAAGATAGTTGTTTCAATTGATTTTTGATTGAGATTGGGCTTCATAATAGAAAAGTGAAAAACAGTTGCTGTGTGGAAGTTTGGCATATGGTCAATAATTGTTCAGCCAATCTCATCATTACACAATACTTAAGGTTATAAAAAAGGGAACAAGTTGTTTAACTCACTTCAATCCTCTTCTTACTCCGCATGTACGGGTTTAATCCTACTCCTTCTATAATATATGTGCTAACATTAGACAGTGCAGCTGATGTGTTACCTTTCTGTTATTTATAACTTGTGAAGGTTGAAGAAAAAATCACTCTGCTTAGTTAGAGGAGCAACAGGCAATGGATCCCAAAAGCCAGAAAGTGAAGCTTAATGATGGCCACTTCATCCCTATCCTGGGATTTGGCACCGTTGCACCTGAGGAGGTAAGAGTAGTGGTTCGGAGTTGAGATATAAATAGTAGTGGATGTAACATGAGAGGAAGGCACTTGGGTTGTCAAGCACTGAGTTCCTGTGTGACTCTGAGAGGATCTCGTGGTTCCACCAACCAGGCTAGAACCATACCCTGTGAAAGGGGGGAGAACATCCAGTCTCCACTCTGCATCAAGGTCTTAGGCTGTGCTCACCTGCAGATTACTCTGGGTTCCCCTCCAGTTTCCATCTCTTCCCCAGCTTGGTAGAAGTGGTGAGACTTGGGTGTCGAGAATACTGACTATAAGCTGCTTTGCTCTGAGGGGGATTGCAATGGTCAGGTTTCTCTGTGTATTTTATTAGTTCCAGAACTCCTTCCTCTTTCCAAAAGGACATGACCCAGAGAAATATTTGAAGTAAAAGGTCCTGAAGATGAAATGGCTGAAAACTAAAGGGAGAGAATTGCTTTTCTACTGTGGGGTGTGTGCTTGGTCCCAGACCAGACACATTCCAGCTGTGTTTTACCCTGTACTTCAGTTTCTGCTTGACTACTTCTTCTAATGGGAATTACAGTGTAATTTGAAGGGATATGCTACAGTCTTACAGGCCAGGTTTTGTAATGTATTCTTGGGTTTTGCAGTGTCTTTTTTATTAAAGTATAGTTTTCAATGTTTGGACATGAGCAGCTAGTGGACAAGTCTCTAGACTGGAAACCAGAAAGTTTGCTGTCCATCTGGTCTTTAGAGTATATAGCTGTGACAAGGGGCTGACTGGTCCTTAAACTTTGTGTCTCACTTCTTCATCTATAAAACAGAAGGAAATATTCAGAGACCCTTACAAGACAGAAGACAGGGCTTGTTCCCTTGTGGTGCAAAGTGGGATGAGGGGAGGGAAGGGACCAGGGTATACTGAAGCTCATGGTTCATTTCTCGGTACATTCCCAAATAACTGAGTATTTAAGAAAAACCAGGGCCCAACAGAGGGAAGTTAGACCAGTTATCTAGTTCCTTGAAACAGGAAAGATTCTGAATCAATACAGCCACTATGGAGAACAGTGTGGAGATTCCTTAAAAAATTGCAAATAGAACTGCCTTATGACCCAGCAATCCCACTGCTGGGATTCAATCATGCATTCTTCCCAACCTCTAGCATTCTTAAGGTTATAAAAAAGGGAACAAGTTGTTTAACTCACTTCAATCCTCTTCTTACTCCACATGTATGGGTTTAATCCTACTCCTTCTATAATATATGTGCTAACATTAGACAGTGCAGCTGATGTGTTACCTTTCTGTTATTTATAACTTGTGAAGGTTGAAGAAAAAAATCACTCTGCTTAGTTAGAGGAGCAACAGGCAATGGGGTCGCACAGAGTCGGTCATGACTGAAGCAACTTAGCAGCAGAAGCAGCCAATGCAGGAGATATAAGAGGTTCACGGTTCAATCCCTGGGTTGGGAAGAATGCTAGAGGAGGGCTTGGCCATCCACTCCTGGATTTTTGCCTGGAGAATCCCTTGAACAGAGGAGCCTGGTGGGCTGTGGTTGCCATAGGGTGGCAAAGAACCGACATGATTGAAGCAACTTAGCTTGCATGCACTTATGTGTAAATATCGCTTTGTATACCTTGAATAGATACAGTTTTTTTTTTTTTTTGGTGTATTCTGTGTGGCTTCAGTGGTAGCCAGAAGTCTTAGAATCTTCCACCTTGTTTCTTGATGCTTTTACCATACATCTTATACCTTTGTCAATTTCGCTTCAAAGTCCTCACAGTATAAATCCTATCCACGACTACAACTTTATATTTACTCCCTTGGGTTCTAATAGCAAATCACTGAACCTGGAGGTGGCCTTTGGGTCCTCTGATACCTGTGATCAACCACTAATTGATGAGTTCCTGGGTGTCCATTGAATTACTGACCAGGAACGTCTAGCAAACTATCATGGTTCATCACCATGCATACAGAACTACCCAAAGAAAAGTTGAATCTTGGGAAGATTAAAGCTTGTGCTTTAGCAATCTTTTAACCATGTGAATATGTAAGTACTACCTTTGTTACTCATGTAGGTTCCTAAGAGCGAAGCTCTGGAGGTCACCAAATTCGCTATAGAGGTTGGGTTCCGCCACATTGACTGTGCTCGTGTGTACCGAAATGAAGAGCAGGTTGGCCAGGCCATTCGAAGCAAGATTGCAGATGGCACTGTGAAGAGAGAAGACATATTCTACACTTCAAAGGTGCTGTGTGTGTGTTGTGCGTGTGCACATGCAGGCAACTGATTGTGCCCAGGTGATTATTGTATAATAGGATCATTGTTTGGTGAAGAGTTGTTTGGTGACCCATGTTTATTATTCATTCCTAAAGTATTGGAATTCCCTGGTGGTCCAATGGTTAAGACTCGGTGGTTTATTGCCATGAGCCCAGGTTCAATCCTTGGTCAGTGAAGTAATACCCCAAAAGCCATGTGGTAAGCCCTCCCTCCCCACTCCAATTTCCTGAAGTATTATTAACACAGTTTCTATTCTTTAATCTCTACAGCTTTGGTGCACTTTCCTTCGACCAGATTTGGTCCAACCAGCCTTAGAAAAGTCACTGAAAGATCTTCAGCTGGATTATGTTGATCTCTATCTCATTCATTTCCCCGTGGCCATGAAGGTTGGAAATTTGTGTGATCGCTTCTATTTTACTTCTTTTTTAGAATGTGTATCAACTTATGTGGATGGCTGAATTAAGATTTGTCTTAATAGATTGTAGGGAGGGTTTCATTAGAGTAGAATCCCCCTAATAATCATTCATGATCATCTTTTTACTGATTTTCTTTGAATCCCTTACACACACCTCCTGGAGAAAGGAGTTAAAGAATTTCTCAGTGTCTGCCTTAAAAACTTGAGGAAATAGAAATCAGTGAGTTCTGCACACAGTCCTGAATATGACTCCTGAGTCTCTAGGGATTTCATGAAACAAGAGTTGGTGCAGCCATGATGAGCAATGACACAATCTTACATCGAATGTGATGAGTTCTCCTTTTTCACCCTTTCAAGTGGAGCAGATTTGGTGGTGCTCCATCTGGATGGATCTAAAACTAGCAGACATCATAGGGAAACCTTGCCTACACTGTTGCTTGTCTTCATGATGAAGTTATAGACCGCACTTAGACTTTAAGAACTGTATTACTGTGCTGTATTATTATGTAGACGGGAGTTTCCTGGCAGTCCAGTAGTTACGACTCCATGCTTTCACTGCTGAGGAAAGTTGGCTTGAGGGAAGGAATGCAATCCATGTTTGGGGAACTAAGATCCCACAAACCCGAGACAAAAAACAAACAAACAAAAAAACAAAAACAAACCCACAATGAAACTACAACAACAAAAAACTGTGTTACATAGAACTCTTGATTTTAAGTTACAGAAATCTACTCAAGCCATCCTATGCAAAACAGCTTAGAGGACTATGTAGAAGGGAAGTCCAAGTCATGGACAGATTTAAGGATTTGCTGTACTCTTCAGAAAAGTCTATTTTTCCTATCTCTTATCATGGCATTGGAGGCTTCCCCTGTGGCTCATTAGTACAGAATCTGCCTGCAATGCAGGAGCTGCAGGAGATGTGGGTTTGATCTCTGGATTGGGAAGATGCCCTGGAGGAGAGAATGGCAACCCACTCCAGTATTCTTGCCTGAAGAATCCCATAGACAGGAGCCTGGTGGCTTACAGTCCATGGGGACACAAAGAGTCAGAAATGACTGAAGCAACTTAGCACACACACACAGCAAGGTGTTACTCATGATTTGCTTTATCTTTACTGAACATTGGTGATATTTTTGACTGGTTCCAAGTATGGTCTTGGGGCAGCTCAAGGCTCATGGTCATGAACGTTTGAGAGCATGTCTGGATCTTCCACATTCCATATCAACGTAACGAGAGCCTTGTTGGTTCACATGCCTGCCCTAGGGCATCTGACACTCAGATGGAAAAGGAAGTCTGATTTTCTAGTCCATCAAGATTGAAATATTTATTCTGGAAATTATGTCACGTAACTTACTGCCTTTTCCAGCTCAAGAGAAGCATTTCAAAAGAGACAAGTACAAGGAACAGACAAAATCCACAAAAGTCATGGGAATTCCCTTTTAGGACCTAGAAAAACATATTTATTACAACATATATATATATATATATTAAGTTTAAGAGATTAGAATATGCCTCCCTCCTAAAGACATTGCTTACAACTCCATATATGCAAATATTAGTATCCAGAATATTGTAACACCTACCACATGGAGGTTTACTGCCTAGTGCCAAGTAGCCAGGCTAAATGTAGAGATATTACTTTGTGACATCTCTAAAATGACTACCTCTATTCCAGCCAGGGGAGGACCTATTTCCAAAAGATGAAAATGGAAAAATGATATTAGACTCAGTGGATCTCTGTCGCATGTGGGAGGTGAGTCTGGGGAGGAGCAAATCAGGGGAGGAGCCAGGAGAGGGGGGACCTCCTTCATTTCTTCCACCTGTGAGAATGGGCTGTGGGCCATCAGACTCAGCAGTTCATGAATCTAAGGGTTGTGATGCTGGGGTTTTGGGGAGGAAACCATTGCTGGAAGCTCACAGAGAGGAACGAAGGAAGAGAATATGGGACAGTGCGGACAGGCATCTCTTTCCTTCCATGTGATATGTCTTCTCGGGGATTTTTCTAAGGAGGAAATGTAATTGTTGTTTTTGTGTCACAACTTCTTTTTTCCTCTTGGTAAGCAATGTTAATTCTTGATGGGTGACCCTGTTGACAGATAATTTTTCAGCATTTATTTTTGCTCTATTGCCCATTCTAAATGACTGCACACCCCTCCCCCCCACCTTCTTCCCTAGGCCCTGGAGAAGTGTAAGGATGCAGGGCTGACCAAGTCCATCGGGGTGTCCAACTTCAACCACAAGCAGCTGGAGAAGATCCTGAACAAGCCGGGGCTCAAGTACAAGCCCGTCTGCAACCAGGTGAGCAGCTTGGCTCCTCTCCCTCCTGCTCTAACAACCTCCCTCTTGCCCTGGAGCCTGATATCTGTCTGTCCTCCCCTCCTGTTCATCTGACCTTTGTGGACAGAATGTTATAGAGGGCAGAGCCCTTGTGTGGATGGAATACTATGAATAGAATCCACAGTGGTATCTCTGTTTGATAAAGTCTGAGTGGAAAAGCTGGGGAGGGGGTCCTGCTAAATTGTGATGGAGGATGAGGAAAGGTAAAGGAGGTGAGGAAGGGTTAGACTAGTCACCCAGAACTTAGAGGAAGGTGGTGCTTACCTGAGCCTAAAGGGTGTCCAGAAATGGATGTTGAAGGAGGACCACGAAACATGTCACGGGATGTAAAGAAAGTTAAATCGGATAATATTGGTTTAAAATTTGTGTGGGGTTTGGATGGCTGAATCCTTAGTCTTAGTGTTTCAGCTTTTCTGGGTCTTCAGTACCGAAAATGTGCTGAAAACTATGAAAGTCATCCAGGTGAAAGGCTGAATTTAACGGCTCATGGTGATATTAATAGTCAATAAAATATTTACTCAGAAACATTTACTCATATGTAGAGCTCACCTTGTGATTAGTCAAGCTTGGAATGGTTCTCTCATTAAAGTCTATCATAAAATTAACTTTTAAGCACACTTCTCTCAATTTTTATCTTGATGTTGATATTTCCAGTTTACATTTTAGTTGTAGTTTTTCCTTTAGCATTTTTTTAAACTTTTAATTTTCTCTGTTTTATTAATATTACTTTCCCATATAATCTGACACTCTTCTCTGTTGGCATTCTACAGGTGGAATGTCACCCTTATCTCAACCAGAGTAAACTACTGGATTTCTGCAAGTCCCATGATATTGTTCTTGTTGCCTATAGTGCTCTGGGATCCCAAAGAATAAAAGGATGGTAATGAACCCTAAGGAAGACAACACGGTGTTACCTAAAATTCAGTTTTTGATGAAATGGTTTAAATCATACAGTACTCAGTGGTCTGGAGATAACTCTCACAGGCAGGGGGAATAAAGGGGAAGAATGGACTGATTTCTTCTCTTTTATCTTCTCATCACCCAGACAGTTTCTCTATACTGTATTAGCTTGTGTGAAAGAATTAGTTGCTTGTTGTGTCTGACTCTTTGTGACCTCATGGTCTGTAGCCCACCAGACTCCTCTGTCTGTGGATTTTCCAGGCAAGAATACTGAAGTGAGTAGCCATTCCCTTCCATGGGGGATCTTTCCGACTCAGGGATCAGAACCCTAAGGAAGACAACACGGTGTTACCTAAAATTCAGTTTTTGATGAAATGGTTTAAATCATACAGTACTCAGTGGTCTGGAGATAACTCTCACAGGCAGGGGGAATAAAGGGGAAGAATGGACTGATTTCTTCTCTTTTATCTTCTCATCACCCAGACAGTTTCTCTATACTGTATTAGCTTGTGTGAAAGAATTAGTTGCTTGTTGTGTCTGACTCTTTGTGACCTCATGGTCTGTAGCCCACCAGACTCCTCTGTCTGTGGATTTTCCAGGCAAGAATACTGAAGTGAGTAGCCATTCCCTTCCATGGGGGATCTTTCCGACTCAGGGATCCAAGCCAGGTCTCCTGCTTGTAGATTCATCAGTTACATTAAAATCTGTACATAATCTCCCAGTTGAGACCAGGAACTCAAACTTATGTCATGATTTTGCTTATTAACTACTGAATACATTTCTAAAAATAGATGTTCCAAACTTCACTTACCTTATGTCTAAAATTGGGACAATGATATATAACTCCTAGGTCTATCATGCTAGAAATAAAGTTTCAATTTGAACCAATTATGTAAACATCTCTAGGAGAATAATTATGAAATAAATGGCTGTCATTCTGGGACTACTCAGTTTTTATCAAAGCCTAGAAAAGTGACATTAAAATTTTTCCTGGTATTTTTCTTCTTCTCTACTCATGGTCTTGATTATCAAAGAAAAACAATAACTGAGAAGTAAAGAAAAAATTCCACAAGTTTGGCAGTCCTGGTCTCAACTCAATCATGAATCTGAATTACATGCAGAACTTTATAAACACAGAATGGGAGGTGACCCAGTTGAGGTTCTGATTCAGTTTGTCTTCAACTGAGTCATGGAATTTGTATTTCTAACAAGATTCCAGGTTATACTGAATGTGCTAGTCCCTGGAGCAGACTTTGAGAAGCACTGTCTAGAGTAAACCTACTTGGTCTGTTTGAGAAGCCTCCTTATAAACTGAAAATTTAGTCTCAGTTCCTCAGCATTTCTGAATTTCCTTCCAGGGTGAACCTGAACCACCCTGTTCTCTTGGAGGACCCAGTTCTTTGTGCCATTGCCAAAAAACACAAGCAAACCCCAGCTCTAGTTGCCCTTCGCTACCAGATACAACGTGGGGTTGTGGTTCTGGCCAAGAGTTACAACAAGAAGCGGATCAAAGAGAATATACAGGTGATGATGAGTGGGGCTGTGGGCAGCGGGCTTCTAAGGAATATCCTTCATGAGGGTCATTCTTTGTCCATCTCTCAAGACTTTCCTTGAGTCAAGACAAGTCACCTGTTCTCTCCTGTGCATTGTTACCTTGTGTGTGTTCCTGGTAGATTTCTGCTCCTGATGTGGCAACAGGAAAGGTGGTGTGGCTGGAGAGGGTTAACGTTGGACAAAGTATGTGCTCAGTTGGTCAGTCTTGTCTGACTCTTTGTGACCCCATGGACTGTAGCCTGCCAGGCTGGTCTGTCCATGGGGATTCTTTAGGCAAGGATACTGGAGTGGGTCTCCATGCCCTCCTCCAAGGGATCTTCCCAACCCAAGGATTGAAATCAGGTCTCCCATATTGCAGGCAGATTCTTCACTGTCTGAGTCACCAGGGAAGCCCAAGAACACTGGAGTTGGTAACCTATCCCTTCTCCAGGGGATCTTTCCAAACCAGGAATTGAACTGGAGTCTCCTGCATTGCAGGCAAATTCTTTACCATCTGAGCCAAGGTTGGACAGATAACAGATTTATTGCCATTGTTACTTCTGCAATTTATTCTGTCATCTTGTGCAAATGACATCTTATTTTCTTTGTTCTCAATTGATGAAATTGTGAATTTTTTAGGCTGTTTGGACTTCTCCAACAAAATACCACAGATTGAGTGGCTGAGAAAAAATGAAATTTCTTTCTTACATTTATGAAGCTGAAGTCTTGAGGTCAGGGGTTTGTGTGATTGGGTGGGGCCCTCCTCCAGGTCACAAGCTTCTCCTTGTAATTTAACATGGTGGAGGGGAAAACAGACTATTTCCCTAAATACTAACAAGGTTGCATGTTCATACTTTTAATCTCCATGAGTTTCTGCCTTTGAGAAGCTCCTCTTCAAGACTTTGTCCACTTTAGCTAGGTTGTTTCTTTTTAGACTTCTTTGTGGGAGACCAACACTTTCCCCTTAGTGTAGCTGCACAGAAAACTCCCCAATTTCAGAATTTAATGTAGAGATTAGTTATGCTTCTCTTGATTCTGTGGTTTGACAATCAGCCTGCTCAACTAAGCTGTTGTCCTCTTAGCTTGGCTCTCTTATGCATTTGCAATTCAGTGCAGAGCAGCTCGGCAGTTCTGCTTTAGCAGGTGGATGTGGCTCTTGTTAGAGGAGCATGCATGCTTCTCTGAATAGTTTTTCATATATGTTTGGCTAGGCTGTTGTCAACTGACTTGTTCTTCATCTCATCACAGTGCTATGATCTCAAGTCAGTGATTAGGGAAAAAAATCTTCCTGTCAGGGCTCAGATCTAGCTCAGCTCTTCTGGGAAATATCACTGTTCAGTGCCACAGGTTACAGATCAGGCCAAGTCAAGGAGAAGGGAAATTGTCCCCTGATCAATTGTTTCCATGTTTCCATTTAAATTGGTTCTGTATTCTAGCTGAAACTGATCATCTAAGATAATGTGAAAATAGATACATACACCTTTATGTATATTTAAATTTAAACCTAAATTTCCATATTTCCTCACAGATTTTCATTTTCAACTCTGTTATTTATCAATTGTCCGGAAGTACATTTATGGTGTCTCTCTTCTATTTAACTATTCTGTTTTCTGCACTGTGTTATTAAAGTGAAAATAAGTATGATTTTCAAAATGATAATTTTTTATTTTTTAAGAATGTCCTGATTGCTTTTGCTTAGCTCTCTTTTATCGCAAATTTAGTATCACTTTACCAACTTCCAGGGAGGAATACATGCTAAAGTGTTTGGTTCATGTTAAGTGAAACACTAGATCATTTGGAGAAAATGAATTTCTTTACAAAATTGAGCTTTCCATTTTGTGAATAGGATATGAATTTTTAATTATCTGCATTTCTTTAATGTTAAACATTTTTCATAACTTTCTCCACAAACAAATTTACATAAAGTTTTTGTTGGATTCAGTCATAGATAATGAATATTTTGATATCAGAGTCTTGAATAGGTTTTCACAGGGAGCCTCCTTTCCACAGTGCTTCAGCTGAATGTTGTCACCCTTGGGCATGTTGGGGAGAGTTAATCAGTTTAATGTTAGCTCAGGTTTAGGAACTGAGTTAGTTCAGTTCAGTTCAGTTCAGTTCAGTCACTTAGTCGTGTCCGACTCTGCGACGCCATGAATTGCACCATGCCAGGCCTCCCTGTCTGTCCATCACTAACTCCCGGAGTTTACCCAAACTCATGTGCAGCGAGTTGGTGATGCCATCCAGCCATCTCATCCTCTGTCGTCCCCTTCTCCTCCTGCCTTCAATCTTTCCCAGCATCAGGGTCTTCTCCAGTGAGTCAACTCTTCGCATGAGGTGGCCAAACTACTGGCATCATTTCAGCATCAGTCTTTCCAATCAATGAACACCCAGGACTGATCTCCTTTTGGATGGACTGGTTGGATCTCCTTGCAGTCCAAGGGACTTTCAAGAGTCTTCTCCAACACCACAGTTCAAAAGCATCAATTCTTTGGCACTCAGCTTTCCTCACAGTCCAACTCTCATATCAGTACATGGCCACTGGAAAAACAATAGCCTTGACTAGACGGAACTTTGTTGGCAAAGTAATGTCTCTGCTTTTGAATATACTATCTAGGTTGGTCATAACTTTTCTTCCAAGGAGTAAGCGTCTTTTTTTTTTTTAAATTAATTTTTATTTTTTAGTTTGTTTTGCTTTACAATACTGTATTCATTTTGCTACACATCGACATGAATCAGCCACGAGTGTACATGAACTCCCAATCCCGACCCCCACCTCCCCCCTCCCGCCCCACACCCTCTCTCTGGATTATCCCTGTGCATCAGTCCCAAGCATCCTGCATCCAGAGTAAGCGTCTTTTAATTTCATGGCTGCAGTCATCATCTGCAGTGATTTTGGAGCCCCCAAAATAAAGCCTAACACTGTTTCTACTGTCTCCCCATCTATTTCCCATGAAGTGATGGGACCAGATGCCATGATCTTAGTTATCTGAATGTTGAGTTTTAAGCCAAGATTTTCACTCTCCTCTTTCACCTTTCATCAAGAGACTTTTTAGTTCCTCTTCACTTTCTGCCATAAGGGTGGTGTCATCTGCATACCTGAGGTTATTGATATTTCTCCCTGCAATCTTGATTCCAGCTTGTGCTTCTTCCAGCCCAGTGTTTCTCGTGATGTACTCTGCATATAAGTTAAATAAGCAGGGTGACAATATACAGCCCTGACATACTCCTTTTCCTATTTGGAACCAGTCTGTTGTTCCATGTCCAGTTCTAACTGTTGCTTCCTGACCTGCAGACAGATTTCTCAAGAGGCAGGTCAGGTGGTCTGGTATTCCCATCTCTTTTAGAATTTTCCACAGTTTATTGTGATCCACACAGTCAAAGGCTTTAGCATAGTCAGTAAAGCAGAGATAGATGTTTTTCTGGAACTCTCTTGCTTTTTTGGTGATCCAGTGGATGTTGGCAATTTGATCTCTGGTTCCTCTGCCTTTTCTAAAGCCAGCTTGAACACCTGGAGGTTCACAGTTCACGTATTGCTGAAGCCTGGCTTGGAGAATTTTGAGCATTACTTTACTAGCGTGTGAGATGAGCACAATTGTGCGGTAGTTTGAGCATTCTTTGGCATTGCCTTTCTTCGGGATTGGAATGAAAACTGACATTTTTCAGTCCTGTGGCCACTGCTGAGTTTTCCAAATTTGCTGGCATACTGAGTGCAGCTCTTTCACAGCATCATCTTTCAGGATTTGAAATAACTCAACTGAAATTCCATCGCCTCTACTAGCTTTGTTCATAGTCATGCTTTCTAAGGCCCACTTGACTTCACATTTCAGGATGTCTGCCTCTAGGTAAGTGATCACATCATCATGATTTTCTGGATTGTGAAGATCTTTTTTGTACAGATCTTCTGTGTATTCTTGCCACCTCTTTTAGATATCTTCTGCTTTGTTAGGTCCATACCATTTCTGTCCTTTATCGAGCCCATCTTTGCATGAAATATTCCCTTGGTATCTCTAATTTTCTTGAAGATAGCTCTAGTCTTTCCTATTCTGTTGTTTTCCTCTCTTTCTTTGCATTGATCACTGAGGAAGGCTTTCATATCTCTCCTTGCTATTCTTTGGAACTCTGCATTCAGATAGTCATATCTTTCCTTTTCTCCTTTGCTTTTCACTTCTCTTCTTTTCACAGCTATTTGTAAGGGCTCCTCAGATAGCCATTTTGCTTTTTTGCATTTCATTTCCATGAGGATGGTCTTGATCCCTGTCTCCTGTACAATGTCACGAATCTGCATCCATAGTTTTCAGGCACTCTGTCTATCAGATCTAGTCCCTTAAATCTATTCCTCACTTCCACCGTATAATCATAAAGGATTTGATTTAGGTCATACCTCAATGGTCTAGTGGTTTTTCCTACTTTCTTCAATTTAAGTCTGAAATTGGCAATAAGGAGATCATGATCTGAGCTGCAGCCAGCTCCCGGTCTTGTTTTTGCTGACTGTATAGAGCTTCTCCATCTTTGGCTGCAAAAATATAATCAACCTGATTTTGTATTGAGTCAGGAGTGTCCAAAGGCAATGTGTTTGGAAAAAGCAGATTTTAGTTTGTTTTCTGTCACAAGTGATTCACTTAGAAAGAGAAGGGACTGATGTACTGTAATGTTTGTGAGGTGGACAGAGAAGGAGAAGGTGTGGGAAGGAGAGGTGAGAACTCAGCAGAGGGTCCCAGGTTGTTCTCCTGGAAGCTGAGGACAGACACGGCTTCCCTCTCCCCTCCTCGTGTCTCTATCTAGCTTGAAAGTCCTCCAGTCCCCAGCGGGGAGGCTGTCTCCTTGGGGGAGAGGTTAACGTGATTGTTCTTTCCTTCCAGGTGTTTGACTTTGAGCTGAGTCCAGAAGACATGAAAGCAATTGATGGTATCAACAGAAATATAAGATATAATGAGATACTATTGTAAGTGACTTGCAAATATTCACACATATACTGTTTTCTGTAGCAGGCAGGTCAGCAGGAAAACCAAGCTTTTCAAAAGCTTAATTCTGGGAAGAGAGTCCTGAATTCCAATGTAGGAGTAAACCAGGGGCTTCCTGCAGACTTGATGAGAGGTTTCCTCCAAGGCTCCATCTCTGACCAACAGAAATGTAACTTGGGCCCAGGACAGCCCATCAGTAGAATCCCCAGATTTGACATGATGGTGATTTCACTACTTTGTGTCCCTAATCCCTATGCCTAGTGTGCCTCCTTTCAGGGCGGAGGGACCCAGGAATCACAAAGGGCATAGTGCCTGCAGCCCACTATTTTTTCAGGGACCTGTGAACATGTTTCATCTTTAATTCTTTTTGTATCAGGGGAAAATGATTATATTAATAATAGCTATATAAGAATGAATCCATCATACATTACATACATGTTTTATTGTTGTTCAGTTGCGAAGTCCTATCTGACTCTTTTGCAACCCCATGGACTATGGCCTACCAGGCTCTTTTGTCCATGGGATTTCCCAGGCATTTCCTTCTCCAACGGATCTTCCCAACTCAGGGGCTGAACCCATGTCTCCTGCATGGGCAGTGGGGTCCTTTACTACTGAACAACCTGGGAAGCCCGTGTTGATGTCTGTCCACATACAGTTGTAAAATGTCATGTTAATGTTTTTCTGGAGGGGATCCAGGCAGGCCAATGTGCATCAGTGCTCAGAAGTCACAGGGGACCTACTTCGACCCCCTCTCCTAAGTGGCTGGTGGGTTTTCTCCCTAATGGGCATTTCTTCTCCAAGACATTATCCATTTATTTCAAACTGATCTCTTCATTGACCTTTTCCCTTATTCCAACTCCCATCTCCTCATCCTTATAATTTCACAAAACTGAATTACAAGTAGGTCATTAACTGACCCTCTCCTGAATGACTTCTGTGTCCTTAGCAGGACACGCCCAGAGAAGATCGGCTGGGTGTTTGGTTTTCTGAGTCAACACTTACCCCATTGTAGCTTCTGTCCATAGGGGTACATCCCTTTGGAAGCCCCTATCACCTGGACTTTGACTTAGTCATTAACATGCAACTCCAGCTGCCTAATTACTGAAGAAGGAGATCAGGATTGAAGAGACAAAATAGAAATTTGGAAGGGAGTTTTGAGAAATGAGAATACAAATAATGGCAAAATGAAGATTTAATTTCAGTGAAAGATCTCAAAACTTCCCCTGTTGTTGCAGAGCAACACATTAGAATGAAAAGTACAAACATGGAAAAAAGGAAGACAGCAGTAATACTAATTGCTGAATAACCAGTGTTTTAATATATTATAAAGTAAGAAAATGATCCCACTTTGTGGTGTGCAGTTATTGAGGTGAACGTGGTATCTCTTCAATGGATGAGAAATTCTTTAATGGAGACACCCTGAATTTTGGGATTCTCAGTATCTGCTTATCCACGGATGTGTGAAAAAGAGTAGCTCATTTGTTCACTGTGATTCTTCTCCTCATCTAGGGACAGAAGTTCCACCTGTGTCTGAAATGATGCCCACAGTTAGTCCTATGTCTTGTGCTGTTGTACAAATTGTAACCTGAGTCAACCTACCTGTCACTGTGGAGTGAATGTTACATGTGAATGTTGGGACTGGACATGCAGGTGTCGTGTGCACACGGAGCAGGCATCTGTAGGTGTGCTTGTCGGGGGAGAAGGAGGCACCTGCTTATAGATTTAGAGTATTAGCCCATCCTGACCACATTCACAGAACAACGTTCTCTATGACAACATGGCTGATTTAAGAAATGAATCCTCCTTCTTCTCTTTCAGTGGTGTTGGTCACCCAGAATATCCATTCTCTGAAGAATATTGATCTCAGCTCTCACCGTGGTTCTTTGAGAATGTCTTGCTTCTGGGGTGGTGAAGATTTTTGTAGTTTGTGAAGGTGCTTAAGTGAAGTGTCTGAAATTTTGAAAGCTTGCTTTTCCTTTTAAAACATTTAACACTTTATGAAACAATAAAGACTTCAGATTAAGAATACTTTTATTTTTCTGATATTAAGGTAATACATACAAATTACAGAAAATTAGGAAATAGAAGGCAAAGGATCGAAAATAAAAGTAAGCTGTGGTTAACCATTTTAATAATACTTTGGTGCACTTTCCTATACAAATGTGAGTTTTTATTTACAAAGGGAAAGAATCTTCAATCTACAGGTGGCATGCTTATTTTTTAACTTAGCATAATTATCTTGGTAAGCTAAAAATACCATTTATAAATCCAGCATTATATTTTGCTTACTATAAGGCTGCAAATCTTATTCATTTAATTTCTTAATTGTCTGCCTAGAAATTGTTTTATCAATAGATATTAATTAAAATGAGAAATTATTGAGTTGATAGTCTAGTGGAGGCTGAGACTGTGAACAGAATCAAGAGTATTGAGCTGTTAGAAATGGGCAAGTGCCTGTAGGAGATATTTCTACACAGTCTCTCCCATTTCTGTACATTTGTTAGGCAGAGGAACCAACTACACTTCATCCCACACAACTTCTCATTTGTACAAGAAAGAGCCTTGAAACATAGATAGTGCTCCCTGCATTTCTCTGGAACAGAAAATGCTAGTCAAGGAAGTATGAGTATTCATGTAAAATTTAAGGGCCAGCAAGTCAGCTGATGTGGGTGGAGTTTAGTGAGGTGGGGAGAGAGGAGTTGAAGAGAAGGCCAGAGAGCCAGTGGGGCCAGGGGGTCTGTGTTATGTAGGTTTTTGACAGGACTTTACTCTGAGAGAAATGGAGAATTACATTTTGGATTTTGAGCATAGTAGTTACATGAGCTGATTATTTAAAACAGTCACTCTGTAGAGGAACAAGATGGCAGATGAGTAGGTGGATGTGGAGTACATCTCTTCCCTTGGATACATCAGGGATACAACTTCAGACACAGAAGTGCATACAGAACACCAACTGAGAGAGGACAGGAGGACCAGATCAGTGGAAAAGAATATATGGAACCACATAAAACTCCGTAGGACAAAGGAACTAGAGGGAAAAACTGGAGTGTTAGTAGGATTGGACCTGCCTCAGCACTTGGGGGAACTGAAGCAGGGGTCCAATCCCCACAGCGGGGCAATTTTCTGAGTCAGAGGTGAAACATTTAAGGCTGAGTGTGAAATAGTTGATCTGTGGCAGCCTGAATAGAATGAGAATCAGACAGTTCTTGCCATAGCCATACACACCCCAGACAGGGATGAAAGTCCCCTAGAAGGCACAGTGGCTGGGAGCTGGAGCTTAGGGATCCTGGAGCAATCCCAGAGGAAGGGCTGCTGTGGAGAGATGGATGAGGGGATGTGAGGGAGGAGACTGTGGTGGGAAATGCCTGTGGAGGAAAGCCAGGCAGACATGGTAGCAAGGAGATACTGCTGAGTCACGCGTAGGGGATGGAGCCATCACCATAGCCTCTCTTCCCACACACCAGCATGGGCAGCTGAACAATAGAGAGGCTGACCTATCAAGCACCTGAGGCAGGAAACTACCGAGGAGGACCCCACCCAGAGTGCCTTTTTAAGTGCCTGATTGCTTATCTACAGAGTAGGACCCCAGCCCAGGGCAGGAAGTGGGGGCACTGGGAGGGGGGCCTTCTATGTGCCTGATGCATAGAACAACAGAGAAGGGCCCCAGGCACGGGAGCCCTTCAAGTGCCTGAACGGGCAGAGCTACAGACAAAGACTAGCCGAAGAGGCCTTCTGATCTTCAGGTACCAGAGGCTTGAAAAAGGTTTCTGATAGGGCCAATACTCCAGCAGCTCAGGCAGTCCGTATCCCTGCACACTTGGTGCCACCATGGTCCCCCCAACCCAAGCAGCTCTGCCACCTTCATTCTCAACCCTCACTGGGGCAGAGCTGTCACCGGCAAAAGAAAGTCTGTGTCTACATATATGGGGTCCCTTTGCATATTGTGTCCAACTCTCCGTGACCCTGTGGACTGTGACCTGCCAGGCTTTTCTATCAGGGGGTTCTCCAGGCAAGAGTACTGGAGTGTATTAACAATACTGGTTGCTATACACATACACATACTCAGACAAACCCTGAGTAGAGTGGGTTAAGAAATGGCATGAAGAGACCAATGATAGACAGAGTAGACACAGTTTTCAAAGACTTTGCTGTATTGAGGACCACGGAATTGGGCAGTTGCTGAAGAAAGTGGAAAAGGCTCCCAGTTAGGGGAGATGACCAACTGTCTCTGAGGTCAGAGGAACGATTTAGCAGAGAGATGAAAACCTAAGATGCAGCAGACGGAGGTGGGTTGACTTGAACCACATCTGTATTAGTTAATTCCGGTGCTCCAACAAATGGCCAAAAATTTTGTGGCTCAACACACCATTTATTATTTTACATTTGTGGAGGTCAGAAATTTGAAATCAATGGGCTAAAATCAAAGGCCAGCAGGCCTGCACTCTTTTCTGCAAGTTGTAGGGGGCAACCTATTTTACCACCTTTTCCAGCCCCTAGAGTACAGGTCTTGTGTTGTGGGAAGAGGTTGTGTGCTATGACTAGAGTGTTCTCTTGACAGAACTCTGTTAGCCCTTGCCCTGCATAGTTTGTACTCCAAAGCCAAACTTGCCTGTTAATCCAGGTATCTCTTGACTTCCTACTTTTGGATTTCAGCTCCCTATGATGAAAAGGACATCCTTTTTTTTGGTTAGTTCTAGAAGGTCTTGTAGGTCTTCACAGAACCTTTTAACTAGCTTCTCCAGGATTTGTGGTTGGGGCATAGAATTCGATTACTGTGACGTTGAATGATTTCCCTTGGAAGTGAACCAAGACCATTCTGTCATTTTTGAGACTGTACCCAAGTACTGCATTTGGAATCTTTAATTGACTATGAGGGCTTCTCCTTTTATTCTAAGAGATTCTTGCCCACAGTAGTAGATATAATGGTCATCTGAATTAAATTTGCCCATTTCTGTCCATTTTAGTTCACTGATTCTTAAAAAGTCCATGTTTCCTCTTGCAATCTCCTGTTTGTCCACATCCAGTTTATCTGGATTAGAGACCTAACATTCCAGGTTCCTATGCAATATTATTCTTTACAGCTTCAGACTTTACTTTCACTAACAGCTACCCGACAACTGGGTGTTAATCCTGGTTTGGTGCAGCCTCTTGATTCTTTCTGGTGCCATTTCTCCCTCTTCCCTAGTAGCACATTGGGCACCTAACTGACCTGGGGAGTTCATTCTTCAGTGTCAAAACTTTTTGGCCTTTTCATTCTGTTCATGGGGTTCTCACAGCAAGAAGCTAAAGTGGTTTTCCATTGCCTTCTCTAGTGAACCACATTTTGCCAGAACTCTCCACCATGGCTCACCCATCTTGGGTGACCCTGTATAGCATGACTCATAGTTTCATGAGTTATAGAAGACTGTGATCCCATGTGATCATTTTGGTTAGTTTTCTGTGATTGTGGTTTTCATTCTGAGGGCCATAGGATTGAAATTCTTGCTCCTCTGTCTGCCATATGGTGGATTTTCAAGCTTCCTGGTGGGAGGGACTGACTGTGGGAAAAACTGAGTCTTACTCTGGTAGGCAGGGTCATGCCCAGTAAATCTTTTATCTAATTTTCTGTCGATAGGTGGGCCTGTATTCCTTCCCTTTAGTAGGAAGATCACTAGACCATTCACATATGACCTAAATAAAATCTCTTATGATGATATAATAGAAATGATTAATAGACTCAAGGGATTAAATTGATAGAGTGCCTGAAACTATGGATGACATTTGTAACACTGTATAGGAGGTGGTGACCAAACCATCCCAAAGAAAAAGAAATGCAAGAAGGCAAAATGGCTGTCTGAGCAGACCTTGCAAATAGCTGAGGAAAGAGGAAATGGGAAAGGCAAATGAGTAAGGGAAAAATATACCCAACTGAGTGCAGAATTCCAAGGAATAGCGAGGAGAGATAAGAAAGCCTTCTTAAGTGAACAATGCAAAGAAATAGACTAAAACAGTAGAATGGGAAAGGCTAGATGTCTCTTCAAGAAAATTAGAGATACCAAGGAAAGTTTTCATGTAAAGATGAGGACAATAAAGGAAAGAAATGGTAAGGACCTAATAAAAGCAGAGGAGATTAAAAAAAGGTGGCAAGAATACAAGAAAAACTGTACAAAAGAAGTCTTAATGACCTGGATAACCATGATGGTGTGGTCACTTAGCTCTAGCCAGAATCCTGGAGTGTGAAGTCTCGTCAGCCCAAGGAAGCATTACTATGAACAAAGTTAGTGGACATGATGGAATTCTAGCTGAGCTATTTCAAATCCTAAAAGATGATGCTGTTAAAGTGCTGCACTCAATATGCCAGAAAATTTGGAAAGCAAAGCAGTGGCCACAGGACTGGAAAAAGTCAGTTTTTATTCCAATCACAATAGAGGGCAATGCCAAAGCATGTTCAAACTACTGCAAATTGCTCTCATTTCACATGCTAGCAAAGTAATGCTCAAAATCCTTTAAGCTAGACTTTAGCAATATGTTGAACTGAGAACTTTTACAAGCTGGATTTAGAAAAAGTGGAAGAAGCAATGATCTAATTGCCAGTATCTCTTGGATCATAGAAAAGCAAGGGAATTCCATAAAAACATCTAACTCTGCTTCCATGACTGCTTTAAAGTCTTGGACTGTGTGGATCAGAACAAACTGTAGAAAATTCTTAAAGAGATGGGAATAACAGTAAACCTTACCTGCCTCCTGAGAAACCTGTATGCCAGACATGAAGCAAAAGTTAGAACCAGACGTGGAACAATGAACTGGTTTAAGATTGGGAAAGGAATATGTCAAGGCTGTATATTGCCATCCTGCACATTTGACTTATATGTGGAGTACATCAAGCTAAGTGCAGGGCTGGATGAATCACAGGCTGGAATCAAGATTGATGGGAGAAATGTCAATAACTTCAGTTATGCAGATAACTCCACCTTTCGGGCAGAAAGTGAAGAGGAACTAAAGAGCCTCTTGATGAAGGTGGTAGAGGAGAGCGAAAAACCTGGCTTAAATTTCAGCATTCAAGAAAATAAGATCATTGCAATCAGTCACATCGTGTGTGAGTGCATGCTAAGTCGCTTCAGTCACGTCCGACTCTTTGCGACCCCATGGACTGTAGCTGGCCCATCTCCACTGTCCTGGGATTCCCTGAGCAAGAATACTGGAGAGGGTTGCCATGCCTTCCTTCAGGGGATCTTCCTGACTCAGGTGTAGAACCCATGTCACTTATGTCTCCTGCATTGGTAGGTTCTTTACCAGTAGGGCCACCTGGAAGCCTATCCAGTCCCATCACTTTGTGACAAATAGATGGGAAAAAAATGGAAACAGTGACAGACTTTATTTTCTTGGGCTCCAAAATCGCTGTGAACCATGACTGCAGCCAGGAAATTAAGACACTTGGTCCTTGGAAAAAAATCTATGACACACCTAGACAGCGTATTAAGCAGAGACATCACTTTGCCCACCAAGTTTCATTTAGTAAAAATTATGTTTTTTTTCAGTAATCATGTATGGATGTGAGAGTTGAACCATAAAGAAGGCTGAAGAACTGATGCTTTTGAACGGTAATGTTGGAGAATATTCAGTCCCTTCAATGGCAAGGAGAACAATGCAGTCAATCCTACAGGAAAACAACCTTGAATATTCACTGGAAGGACTGATGCTGAAGCTGAAGCTCCAATATTTTTCACTCTAATGCAAAGAGCTGACTCATTGGAAAAGACCCTGATGCAAGAAAGACTGAGGGCAGGAGGAGAAGGGTGCAATAGAGGATGAGCTGGTTTGATGGCATCATTGACTCAATGGGCATGAGTTTGAGCAAACCCCAGGAGATAGTGAAGGACAGGGAATCCTTGTGTGTTATAGTCCATGGGGTGCAAAGAGTCATACGCGACTATGTCACTGTACAACAAGAGAACACTTCATTTTCTGTCTTGGACATTCTTCCAGCATCTTCACAGACAGCCCATAGTGTCTTTGATTCTCTTATCTAATGCTCCTATCTTCCCACCTTCTCTTCGACTACAGCTCTCCCAGGTACCACATATAAGGACTCTGTGAATATACCAGAGTGATCCAGGTAATCCAGGAATATCCCCCATCTCATGATTTTAATCACCTTTGGTAAGTAGTTCCCCCACCAGGTTCAGAACCTGTGCCCTTGCAGTGAAAGCACAGAGTCCTCACCACTGGACCACCAGGGAAATCCTAGGTTAAGAAAATTTTAGCCATACTTTCATCAGATACATTTTCTGCCCCTTTCCTCCTCTCTTCTGCTTCTGGAACCCCTACACTGTGAATGTTAGTATGATCCATTTCCTAGTTAAGGTAGCATTCTTCTTATGTTTCTCAATTCTGGTAAATTATATTGGTAAACTGTCAATGTCTATCTCATAGCTGATTTTTTCTCAGGTTTTTATTCTTATTGTTTCATTTGACACAAATTCCTCTCTCTTCTCATTAACTTCCTCTCTCCCTGTGAAGTGAAAGTTGCTCAGTTGTGTCCGACTCTTTGTGACTGCGTGGACTGTATACAGTTCATAGAATTCTCCAGGCCAGAATACTGGAGTGGATAGCTGTTCCCTTCTCCAGGGGATCTTCCCAACCCAGAGATCAATCCAGTTCTCCCACACTGCAGGCAGATTCTTTACCAGCTGAGCCACCAAGGAAGCATCCCTACAAAACTAGGTGAAAAACTTACTTGTTCTGGTCTTGCAGGGGTGTCCATGTGTGGACAGGTCCCTGTGCAGTCCTTGTGCCCAGAGGATGTGGGCCAGTGCTGGAGCTGATGTTGGCAGGGTCACCCCTTCCCCAGGGCATGCTGCTAGCTTGGTAGGAGGGGAGAGAGAGGCTACACCAGAGCCAAGTGTGAACAGAGGCTTCTGTGCTCACTGCGTGTCCCCACCCTACTGGATGGTGTCAGTCGCAAGGTGCTGGAGCAGAACTCTGATGGCTGTGTCCAAACTCATTCCATCCCTTATAAGTGTGCACTGCCCATCCAGATGTGTGTGTGTGCTGTGTGCGTATTCCTGTGTGTGTGTTCCTGTGTATGTGTGTGTGTTTATCACTGGGTACTCAAAACAGCAGGTAAAAATTCACTCTGGTAGATTTGTTTCTTGTCATGACTTCTTCATTAGTTTGCTCGTCATGCTCCTAGTCCTGGGTCAGTCCAAGAGGAAAGCTAGGGGTCTCAGTCATCGCTGAGACATCATTGTGCCTGGCCTGAGAATTGCTTTCTGATTCTGGTAAATTTATGACTGTTTTTGAATGCCCTATGTCCCACAAAGCCACACCCCAGTTCTATTCAGGGTTTTATTAATACACAGTCTAGTCTGTCTCCACCTCTCTTCCTTTGTCTTTCAGTCCCTGTATGTGTGTGTGTGTAATAGCTGTAGCTGTAATAGCCACTCCAACTGCTCTTCAGTTTAAGTTTGGATTTAAGTAGAACAGACACCAGTCTCCAGGCAGTCCCCAGGTAGGTTGGAACATTGCACATACAGTTTCCACTGATCATTCTGGTTTGAGGGAGGCAACTGGAACTGATCAAGACTGCACTGCAGAAGGAAGGTACAGGTGAGTAATACACGATGAAATTTTCTGTAATTCTGTTCTGGATTTTTCCTAGTTGCCTATTCACTTTTTTTTTTTTGCTATAGATCTTTGTTTTCCAGAGCTCCTATGAGGTTTCTCAGCTGCCTTCTCTTTCTTTTCTTGTCTTTCCATGGGAGACTTCCATCCTCCCATCTCACCATTTTGCTGACATCACAGCACATGTTAAATTTTATTTGTCTTCACAATATCCCTGTCTATAAGTGCATCACAATTTCCATTACTCTTTCCAAATTTGTTGTATTTTAATTTGTTTATAGGTTTTTCTTTATGAATAATGTCGAAAAGTTAGTAAATTGTGTAAAGTATGTGTCAGTTACATTATGAGAGTACTATGAGAGTTATATAGTCTTCCCTGGTGGCTCAGCGGTTAAAGCATCTTTCTCCAATGTGGGAGACCTGGGTTTGATCCCTGGGTTGGGAAGATCCCCTGGAGAAGGAAATGGCAATCCACTCCAGTATTCTTGCCTGGAGAATCCCATGGACGGAGAAGCCTAGTAGGTTACAGTCCACAGGGTCGCAAAGAGTCAAACACGACTGAGCGACTTCACCTTCACCTTCATTAGAGTTATATAACTAAGTACAAGGTATGAACACCAGAGTTTGCACACTGCAAATAGTTTTAAGATATCTTAAAACTATCAATAATTAACTTCCAATAAGCATTTTGGCCAAATGTCTGGTTTCCATATCATGTTCAAGATTTCAAAAGTCAGGTCTGTAAAGCATAATAATTTTGCTGGTGGAAAATGTAAAAAGGCAAATTTATTTTCATTTGAAGTTTTGATTCTTCATTAAAGGTTAACATTTTCAAAAATGCTTATTAAACACTTTTGGATTCTGTGATTTGTGTATGCGTGTATGTTTGTACTGTAAGACTGTTGTTTCAACTGATGTTTGATCGAGATTGGCTTTGTAATAGAAAAATAAAAAATATTGCTCTTGTGGAAGTTTCTAGTATAAAATATAGTCAATAATTATTCAGCACATGTCATCATTATATGATAGTGTTTTATTGCTAAAAAAAAAAGCAAACAAGCTAACTGATTTCAATCCTGTTCTTACTCAATGGGAATTGGTTTAATCATGCTCTTCCTACAATATATCTACTAATATTTCATCATGCAGCTGGGGTGTTACCTTCCTGTTATTCTTAACCTGTGAAGGAAGAAGAAAAACATCAGTCTGCTTACTCCAAGGAGAAATAGGCAATGGATCCCAAAAGTCAGAGAGTGAAACTTAATGACGGCCTCTTCATTCCTGTCCTGGGATTTGGAACCTATGCACCTCCAGAGGTAACAGTAGTAGGTCGAGATATCAATAGTAGTGGATGTAACATGAGTGAAAGGGACTGGGGTTGTCAAGCACTGAGCTCCTGTGTGACTCTGGGAGGATCACATCGTTTCACTAAGCAGGCCAGAACCATGCCCTATGAAAGAGGAGAGAACATTCAGTCTTCACTCTGCATCAGGGTATGAAACTGTGCCCACCTGTAGATTACTCTGGGTCTGGGTTCCCCTCCAGTTTCTGTCTCTTTTCCAGCTTGGCAGAAGAGGTGAGACTTGGCTGTCAAGATCACTGTCAGCTGCTTTCCTTTGTGGGTGACTGCAGTTGCAAGGTTCTCTGTACATTTTATTAGTTCAAGAGCTCTTTCTTGCTTCCAATAATACATGACCCAGAGAAGTATTTGAGGTGGAAGGTCCTGAAGGTGAGGTGACTGAAAACTAATGGGAGAGAATTGCTTTTCTACTGTGGAACACCTGCTTGGTGCCAGGCAAGGAACACTCCAGCTGCTTTTTGCCTTGTGCTTCTGTTTCTGCTTGGAAACTTCTTCTGATAGGAACCTTAGTATCACTTGAGGGGCTAAGACACAATCGTACAGGCCAGGTTTTGTAATGTATCCTGGGGTTTTGTAATGTGTTTTTATTAAAGTAAGGTCTGCAGTGCTTGGTCATAAGAAGGGTTAGTGGACAAGTTTCTAGATTGCAAGCCAGAAAGTTTGCTATCTTGTCTTTAGAGTAGATATGACAGGGACTGGACTTATACTTTGAGGCTCAATATTCCAATTTATGAAGTGGAAAAATTATTAAGAGACACTTTGCAGTTAGAAGATAGAACTTGTTTACTTTGTAGAGCACATTGGGTTGAGGAGAGGAAAGGGACAAGGCTGTTACTGAAGCTCATGGGCTCATTCCCAGGTACATCCCTGAAAGTGAACATCACTCAGTCGTGTCTGACTCTTTGTGATGCCATAGACTGTACAGTCCATGGAATTCTCCAGGCGAGAATACTGGAGTGGGTAGCCTTTCCCTTCTCCAGGGGATCTTCCTATCCTGGGGATTGAACCCAGGTCTCCTGCATTGCAGGCAGATTCTATACCATCTGAGCCACCAGGGAAGCCCATCCCCAGACGTCCGTGCATTTAAGAAAAAGAGATTCCTTAAAAAATTGCAAATAGAACTGCCTTATGACCCAGCAATCCCACTGCTGGGCATACACACCCAGGAAACCAGAACTGAAAGAGACACAAATACCCCAATGTTCATCGCAGCATTATTTATAATAGCCAGGACATGGAAGCAACCTAGAAGTCCATCAGCAGATGAATGGATAAGAAACCTGTGGTACATATACACAATGGGTATTACTCAGCCATTAAAAAGAATACATTTGAATCAGTTCTAATGAGGTGGATGAAGCTGGAGCCAATTATACAGAGTGAAGTAACTCAGAAAGAAAAACACCAATATAGTATACTTACACATATATATGGAATTTAGAAAGATGGTAATGATAAACATGTACACAAGACAGCAAAAGAGACACAGACATATAGAACAGCCTTTTGGACTCTGTGGGAGAGGGAGAGGGTGGGATGATTTGGGAGAGTGGCGGTGTAACATGTATGATATCATAAGTGAAATGAATCGCGGGTCTAGGTTCAATGCAGGATGCAGGATGCTTGGGACTGATGCACAGGGATAATCCAGAGAGATGGTGTAGTGGGGGAGGGGGGAGGTGGGGGTCGGGATTGAGAGTTCATGTACACTTGTGGCTGATTCATGTCAATGTATACCAAAATGAATACAGTATTGTAAAGCAAAACAAACTAAAATATAAAAATTAATAAAAAAAAAGAAATAAAAAGAAAAAGCAGAACTAGACCCAGCAGAAGTCTGTTACACCAATTATCTACCTCCTTGAAATGGGAAAGATTTTGTATCACATAAAAAGAAATGGAATTTTATTGAGCATTGAAGACAAAGTTAATCCATTTGCAATCACACAGAAGAACTGGGAGAACATTAAGCAAAGTGAAGTAAGCCAGAAATAGAAAGACAAATACTGCGTGATCTCTTTGTAGGTGGAATCTAAAATAGTGATACTCATAGAAGAGAGAGTAGAGGTATGGTGACCAGAAGCTGGTGACAAGCCTGGGAAAAATGGAAAGATGTTGGTCAAAGGTATAACCTTCTGTTATAAGATACATTATTCTGGAGACCTGATGTACAGCAAGTTGACTATAGTTAAAAATAATGGGCTGTATCTTGAGATTTTGTAGAGACGAGATCTATATCTTCCTACAAGCACTTCTAAAAGGTAGCTATGTGAGGTGATGATGTTAACTAGCTTGCTTGTGTTAATTATTAACAATGGATACTTTATGAGTAGGTACAATCCTGAGAAATGCCAGGCTGGATGAAGCTCAAGCTGGAGTCAAGATTGCTGTGAGAAATATCAGTACCCACAGATATGCAAATGACACTACCATAATGGCAGAAAGTGAAGAGGAATTAAACAGCCTCTTGATGAAGGTGAAAGTGGAGAGTGAAAAACCTGGCTTACAACTCCACATTTGAAAAACTATGATCATGGCATCCTGTCCCATAAGTTTATGGCAAATAGATGGGCAAACAATGGAAACAGTGACAGACTATTTTTTTCTTGTCTCCAAAGTTACTGTGAATGGTGTGTAGCCAGGAAATTAAAAGACACTTGCTCCTTGGAAGAAAAGCTATAACAAACTTGGACAGCATATTGAAAAGCAGAGACATTACTTTGCCCACAGAGGTACATACTGTCAAAGCTATGGTTTTTCCAGTAGTCATGTTTGTGTATGGATGTAAGTGCTGGACCATAAAGAAGGCTATGCACCAAAGAATTGATGCATTTGAGCAGTGATGTTGGAGAAGACTCTTGAGAGTCCTTTGGACAGCCAGCAGATCAAACTAGTCAATCCTAAAGGAAATCAACCCTGAGTATTCCTTGGAATGACTGATGCTAAAGCTGAAGTTCCAATACTTTGGCTACTTGATGCTAGTGACAACTCATGGGAAAACACCCTGATTCTGGGAAAGATTTAGAGCAAGAAGAGAAGGAGGGGACAGAGGATGAGATGATTTGATGGTATCATTGGCTCAAAGGACATGAGTTTGAGCTAACTCTGGGAGATGGTGAAAAACAGGGAAACCTGGAGTGCTGCAGTCCACGGGGTTGCAAAGAGTCAGACACGACTGAGCAAGTGAATAACAAGAATAATTTATATGAGAATATCACATTGTACATCTTGAAAAGATACTGTTTTTTTTTTGTTTGTTTGTTTGTTTTGGGTGTATTCTGTGTGGCTTCACTGGTAGGTAGAAGTCTCAGAAGCTTTCATCTTGGTTCTTGGTACTTTTACCAGGACCTTGTAACTTTGCTCATTTTGCTTCAAACACCTCTCATTATAAATCATATTCATGACTACAATGTTTTGTTGAGTCCTTTGGGTTCTTTCATCAAATCACTGAACCTAGAGGTGGTTTTGCCATCCTCTGATACCAGCAATCAGCCACTGATCACCTGAAGTTGAAGGGTTCCTGGCTAGTGTTCATTTAATTACTTATTAGGAATGTTAAGGGAAACTGTCATGGGTTCATCACTATACACACAGAACTAACCAAAGACACAGAAAAAAGTTGATTCCTGGGAAGATCAAAGCTTGTGCCTAGCAATATCTTATGTGGATATTCAACTTCTACCTTTGTTGCTTATGTAGGTTGCTAAGAAGGATGCTCTGGAATTCACCCCATTTGCTATAGAGGTTGGATTCCGCCATATTGACTGTGCTCATGCCTACCAAAATGAAGAGGAGATTGGCCAGGCCATTCGAAGCAAGATTGCAGATGGCACTGTGAAGAGAGAAGACATATTCTGCACTTCAAAGGTACTGTGTGTGTTGTGTGTGTGCACATGTGCAAGTGGTTGTGCCCAGATGACAATTACATAATAGGATCCTTTGGTGGGTTGTTTGGGGAACTATGTTTATTGGTATATTCCTAAAGTATTAGAGTTCCCTGGTGGTTCAGCGTTTAAGGCTTGGTGCTTTACTGCCAGGAGCCGGGATTCCATCCTTGGTGAAGTAATATCCCACAAGCCTCAAAAAAAAAAAAAAAAAAAATCACCTAGTGTATTATTAATGCAACTTTCATTCTTTAACTTCTGCAGCTTTGGTTAACTTCCCTTCGACCAGAGTTGGTCCGACCAGCCTTGGAAAAGTCACTGAAAAATCTTCAACTGGACTATGTCGATCTCTATATTATGCATTATCCGCTGGCTTTGAAGGTTAGAAATGTGTGATCATATCAATGTTATATCTTGTGTTAGAATGTGTATCAACTTGCATGGATAGTTGAATAAAGATTTTTCTTAGTAGGTTGAAAGGATGTTACACTAGAGTAGAATCCCCCAAATAATCCTTTGTGATATTTTTTTACTGAGTTTTTTGAAAGGACTTAATAATCTGAGGCTCTGCCTGAAAAATGAAAAGAAATAGAAATCAACCAGTTCTGCACACAGTCCTTGTTATGATTCCTGAGTGTCTGGGGATTTCATGAACCAAGAGTTTGGTGCAGCTGTGGTGAGCATGACACTGCCTTACATTGAAGATGATGAGTTAATCTTGTCTTTTACTCTTTCAAGTTGAGCAGATTTGGTGGTGCTTCCTCTGAGTGAGTCAAATCTCTTAACTGTATAGGAAGTTGGGAGACATGGCCTACACTCTTGCCTGTCTTCACGATGAGGTTTGTAGACTGCACTTAGTCATTAAGAATGGTGGTTTACTTAGAACTCTTGAGTTCAAGTTACAGAAATAAACTCAAGCCATTTAATGTAAAATAGCTCAGTGGACTATGTAGATGGCAAGTCCCAGACAGAGTTTTGAGGATTTGCAGCAGTGTTCAGAAATGTCTCTTTTTTTCTACCCCTTATCAGGACATTACTCATGATTTATTTTATTTTTTACTGAACATTTGGAGGCAAATATGACCTTGGGGCAGTTTGAGGCTCATGGTCATGAATATTTGAGATATGTGTGGATCGTCCACACTCCATATCCACCTAAAGATAGCCTTGCTGGTTCACATGCCTGCCCTAGGGCACCTGATGCTCAGAGGGAAAAGGAAGTCTGATATCTACCCATATGAAGACTGCAAAGTTTATTCTGGAAATTACGTCATGTAATTTACTGCCATTCCCAGCCCAAAAAGGCATTTCAAAATTGGCAAGTACAAGGAGCAGACAAAATTCAGAGAAGTCACTGTGAGTTCCTTTCAGGACCTAGAAAAATTGTATTTATTACAACATATATTGAGTGTTAGAGATTGGAACAATCCTCCTTCCTAAATGTATTGTTGACCACTCCATATGTGCAAATCACTTTGCAAATATTAATATTTAGAAATTTGTGAACTACCTGATGGAGGTTTACTCCCTGGTGCCTGGCAGCCTGTAAATGTAGAGAAATTAAGTAAGTAAGTAAAGTCACTCAGTCGTGTCTGACTCTTTGTGACCCCATGGACTGCAGCCCACCAGGCTCCTCAGTCCATGAGATTCTCCAAGCAAGAATACTGGAGTGGGTTGCCATTTCCTTCTCCAGAAGAAATTATTTTGTGACATGTCTAAAATGACGGCTTCTATCCAGCCAGGGGAGGAATTATACCCAAAAGATGAAAATGGAAAACTGATATTTGACTCAGTGGATCTCTGTCGCACGTGGGAGGTGAGTCCAGGGAGGAGAGAACCAGGGGAGGAGCCAGAAGAGGGGGAACCTCCTTCCTTTCTTCCACCTGTGAGAATGGGCTGTGGACCATCAGGGTCAGCAGTTCATGAATCTAAGGGCACAGATGCTGGGGCTGTGGGGAGGAAACCATTGCTGAAATGTTCACAGAGAGGAATGGAGGAGGAAACTTTGGGACAGTGTAGACAGGTATCTTTTTCCTTCCATGTGATACATCGTTTCTGGAGTTTTTCTAAGGTGGGGACAGTAGTTTTTCTTTTTATATCATGACCTTCTTCCCGATCTTTCTTCTTGATAGTCAAGGGTAATTCTTGATGGATGAGTGTGATTACTGTTGTTTTTCAGCATTTATTCTTATTCTATTGCCCATTCCAAGTGACGGTTCATGACTGTCCACCACCTCTCCCTCCCAGGCCCTGGAGAAGTGTAAGGATGCAGGCCTGGCCAAGTCCATCGGGGTGTCCAATTTCAACCACAAGCAGCTGGAGAAGATCCTGAACAAGCCGGGGCTCAAGTACAAGCCCGTCTGCAACCAGGTGAGCAGCTCGGCTCCTCTCCCTCCTGCTCTTCACAACCTCCTTCTTGGCCTGGAGCCTGATGTCTGTCTGTCCTCCCCTCATGTTCATCTGACCTTTGTGGACAGAGGATTCTAGAGTGAAGAGCCTCTCTGGATGGTGTGAATAGAATCCATAACGTATCTCTGTTTACAAATGTCTGGCTGGAAAACGTGAGATGCCTTCCTTCTAAACTGTGGGTACAACCCAGAACTAGAGGAAGGAGGTGTTTCCCTGAGATGAAAGGATAAGCCGATGGAGGGAAATGTGCCCTGAAGAGAACTGCATACAGGAAGGAAGATGATGAAAACATGGAATCAGAAGTAAATTAATAAAGAGTCAAAACAGCTGAGATGGATTTTAAGGGTTTGTGTGGGGTTCTGATGTCTGAATTGTTGGACTAGTTGTCTCAGTATTTATGAATCTTAAACAGGGAGCATAGTTCAGAAAAATGTGTTGGAGGTGATAAAAATCATCCAGGTTAGAGGGTGAAGTTTAAAGCTCAAGATGATACTAGTAATTTATGAAATATTTACTCAGGAACATCTACTCAAATGTAGAGCACAGCTTTTGATTACTCAATATTGGACTAGTTCTCCCATCCATGTCTATCATAAAATTAACTTTATAAATACACTTTTCTCTGTTTCTCTGTAGATGTTGACATTTCCCATTTTCATTTAATATTCTAGTCTTTCCTTTAACCTTTGAAAACTTTTAGTCTTTCTCTGTCATATTAATATTGCCTTTGCATATAATCTGACACTCTTCTCTGTGGGCATTCTACAGGTGGAATGTCACCCTTATCTCAACCAGAGCAAACTGTTGGATTTCTGCAAGTCACATGAAATCGTTCTTGTTGCCTATGCTGCTCTGGGATCCCAACGAGTAAAAGAATGGTATTGAATTCTAATTAAGACGTCTGGAGTTTCCCTGAAATTCAATTTTTGATTAAACAATTTAAATAACACAGTACTCAGTTAATTCTCATAGGCAGAGGGGATAGAGAGGTGGGATGAAATCAATCCTTCTCTTTTATCTTCCCATCACCCAGACAATTTTTCTACATTGTATTAGCTTGTAGACTCATCAATAACAAATATCTGCATTGAAATCTATATATAATTCCCCAGTTGAGACCAGAGACACAAGCTGATGTCATATTTACTTATTAACTAATGAACACATTTGTAAGAATAGATGTTACAAGCTTCACTTAGCTTATATCTAAAATTTGGATAATATGTAACTGCTTGGTATATCATGATAGAAAACATTTCAATTTGAAGCATTTCTGTGAACATCCTAGAAAAATAATGATGAAATAATCATGTCTTATTTTTGAGACTACTCAATTTTTATCAATACTTTAAAAAGAATTCCTGGGCTTTCCCTACTGTTTCTCTATTCATGCCCTTGATTGCACAAGAAAAACAACCCCTGAGAATTAAAGAAAATAATCCACAATTTGGCATTCTGGTCTCAACTCAATAATGCATCCGAATCACCTGCAGAGCTCTGTAAACACAGAATGGGAAGTGAGTCAGTTGAGGTTCTGATTCAGTGTGTCTTCAGCTCAGCCATGGAATTTGTATTTCTAATAAGATCCCAAGTGATGCTGATGCTGCCGGTCCCTGGACCTCACTTTGGGAAGCACTGGTCTAGAGTGGACCTACTTGGTCTGTTTGAGAAGCCTCCTTAGAAACTGTGTAGTCTCAGCTCCTCAGCATTTCTGAAATTCCTTCCAGGGTGAACCCAAACCACCCCGTTCTCCTGGAGGACCCGGTTCTCTCTGCCATTGCCCAAAAGCACAAGAAAACGGCAGCTCTGGTTGCCCTTCGCTACCAGATACAACGTGGGGTTGTGGTTCTGGCCAAGGGTAACAACAAGAAGTGGATCAAAGAGAACATGCAGGTGACGAGCAGGGCTGTGGGCAGAGGGTTCCTAAGGAAAATATCTTAATTTCTCTGTTTTCAATGGATAAAATTGCATCATTTGATTTTTCTTAGACTGTTTGAACTGCTTTAACAAAACACTACAGGCTGAGTGGCTGTGAAAAAATTAAATTTGTTTTTAATAGTTGTGAAGCTGTAGATCTGAGATCAGGGTACCTGTGTGGTTAGGTGAGGGCTCTCCTCCAGGTCACAGGCTTCTCCTTTTATCTTTACATGTTGGAGGGGAAATGAGCTCTCCCACGTCTCTTATATGAATATGATATTCTTGAAATCTCATTTGTGAGGGCTATGCCATCATGACCTACTCCTCCCTCAAAGGCTCCATTTTTAACAGCATAACATGTGAATTTGGGGGCACAAAAATTATGGCAGCGATGTTTAGCTTCCAAATCATTGTGGTTTTATTTAGTATTTCCCTGACTACTAATAGGTTTTCATCTTCATACATTTAATCTTTTTGAGTTTCTATCTTTGTGAAGTTCCTCTTAATGACTTTGTCCACTTTAGCTAGGTTGTTTCTCTTTTGATTTATTTGTAGGAGACCATTATTGTACCCTTAGCTGTGCAGGAAACTGTCCCCAGTTTCAGGATTTAATGCAGAGTTCATTTATGTATCTCTGAATCTGTGGTTTGACAATCAGCCTGCACTCAGCTCAGCTGTTGTCCTCTAGGCTGGGCTCTTTTGCACATTTGCAGTTCAGTGCTGAGCAGCCTGGGAGTTCTGCTTCAGCAGGTGGATGTGGCTCTTGTTAGAGGAGCCTGAAGACTTCTCTGTATAGATTTTATTGGTTAGAATAAGGCAACTAACCTAGTCTTCTTCTCAGCACAGTGATATGATTCTCAGTCAGTGAGTGGGGGAAAAAAATCTCTTCCTTTGGGGTCACAAAGAATCGAACATACTAAGTGACTGAATAACAAAAACAACTGTCCATTTCCACATTTTCCTTGTCAACTCTGCCACATATCAAGGGTCCATAAGTACATTTCTGCCCATTGTTGTCTATTTAACTATTTCTGTACTGTGTTACTGAAGTAAAAAATAAGTTTTTCTTTTCAGTAAGGTACGTTCTTCTATTTTAAAGATGTCTTGACTGCTTTTGACTAGCTCTTCTCTTATTTAAAATTCAGTATCACTATACCAACTTCCACAACAGAATATGTGTTTAAGTCTTTGGTTCATGTTGCACTGAAACAAGAGATCACTACGGAGAAAATGAATTTCTTTACAAAATTGAGCTTTCCATTTCCATTGTTCTGATGTGAATTTTTAATAATTTGTTGTTCCTTAATGTTTAAACACTTCTCATAACTTTCTCCAGAAAGGTATATACATAGTTTTTTTTAGATCCAATCATAGATAATGAGTAGTTTGATATCAGATTCCTGAACAGGCTTTCTCAGGGGAGCCTCCTTCCCACATTGCTTTAGCCGAATACTGTCACCCTTAGGGTGTGTTGGGGAGAGGCAATCAGTCTAATGTCAACTCAGGTTCAGGTATCAAGTCAGGAGTGTCTAAAAGCAGTGTGTTTGGAAAAAAATGGTTTTAGATTTTTTTTTTTGTCTCAAGTAATTCACTTAGAAAGATAAGCGACTGATGCACTGTAATGTTTGTGAGGTGGACAGAGAAGGAGAAGGTGTGGGAAGGGAGAAGTGAGAACTCAGCAGAGGGTCCTAGTCTTATTCATCTGGAAACTGAGGACAGGCATGCTACCCTGTCCCCTTTTCTTGTCTCCATCCAGCTGGAAAGTCCTCCTGTCCCCAGGGGGAGAGCGGCTCCTTGGGGGAGAGGTCAGTGTGATTCTTCTTTCCTTCCAGGTGTTTGACTTTGAACTGACTCCAGAAGACATGAAAGCAATCGATGGCCTCAATCGTAATATAAGATACTATGATCTTCACCTGTAAGTGACTTGCCGATGTTTCCCACAAATATTGTTTTCTGTAGCAGGCAGGTCAGCAGGAGACCTTAGCTTTTTAAAAGCTTAAATCTAGGAAAATAGTGCTGATTTCTAGAGTAGGAGTAAACCAGGGGCTTCCTGCAGACCTCAGACCAGAGGTTTCCTCCAGGACTCTGTTTCTGACCAAGAGAAATGTGATGGGGGCCAGGCCAGCCCATCAGTAAAATCACCTGAGTTGACATCGTAGTGAATTCACTACTTTGTGCCCCTAATCCCTGTGCCTGGTTTACCTCCTCTCAAGGCTGAGGGACCCAGGAAACACAGAGGGCACAGTGCCTGCAGCCCTGTATTCTTTCAGGGTCCTGTGAACATGTTTAACTCTATTTCTTTCTACATCAGTGGACAATTATTATATTAATAATAACTGTATAATCATGAATCCATCATGAATTGCATTCAAGTTTTGTTGTTGTTATTTAGTCACTCAGTCATTTCCAACTCTTGTCCCGTGGACTGTAGCCCACCAGGCTCCTGTGTTTCTGGGATTTCCCAGGCAAGAATACTGAAGTGAGTTTCCATTTCCTTCTCCAGGGGATCTTGCTGACTCAGGGGTCAAACCCATGTCTCTTGCTTTGCAGGTGGATCCTTTACCACTGAGCCACCTAGGAAGCCTGCAATCATGTTAACCCTAACACAACTATAAAATGTATTGTGGATGTTTTTTTATGGAGGAAGGTCCTAGAAAGGCCAACATCCATCAGTGCTACGATGTCACACGGGCCTGTCCCACCCTGTTCCCTAAGTGTCTGGTGGACATTCTCCCTTAGAGGCATTTCTTCACTAAGACACCATCTGTTTCCTACAAATCAGTCTCTTCACTACCCTTTCTTCCCTATTACAATTCCCATGTCTTCATGCTTGTTATCTCACAAAACTGAATTACAAGTAGATCTTGTGCTTAACTGACCCTCAGTGAGTGACTACTTAGCAGGACACACTCAGGTAAGATCATCTGGGTCTCTGTGGTTTCTTGAGTCAAGACTCACACCAGTGTTGCATTTGTCCATCAGGGGTCCATGCCCTGGGGAACCCCTACCCTCTTGACTTTGATTTAGTAACTAACATTGAATTCCAGCTGCCTAATTACTGCAAGAATATGTTAGGATTGAAGGGACAGAGGGCTAATCATACAGGGAGATGTTGGAAGGGAGTTTAGAGAGAAGGGAATACAAATTATTGGTGAAACGAAGATTTTGTTTCCAGTGAAAGATTTCAAAACTCTCCCTATTGTTTTTATAGCAGCTATCATGCTTCTGATAAAAGACATGATAATTGAAAAAAAGGTGGATATTTACTTTTCTGTACTCTGTTGTGGGCTCAGGTAATGACCTGAGCCAGGCCCTGGTACTTGGAGTTGCTCAGAATTCACTCTTTAATCAATCAAATTGAAAAAGACAAATTCTGAAAGAAAAGTAGAAACATAGGAGAAATGAAAAAAGCAGTAATAGTGATTACAGCATAACCAATGTTTGACTAAATTAAAGAGGTAATAATCCTGCTTTGAACTGTGTGATTATTCAGGTGCGCATGGTAGCTCTCCTATAGACGACAAGTTCCTTAATGGAGGTGGTCTGTATTTTTGGAGTGCTCAGTATTTGCTTATCCATAGATGTATGGAAAAGGGCAGCTAATTTGTGCAGCTTTCATCAACTAGGGACCCAGGAAGTTCCACCTGTGTGTGAAATGGCTCTACAGTCAGCCCTAGGTCTTGTGCTCTCATATAAACTGTAATCTGAGTCCAGCTACCTGTCACTGTGGAGTGGATATCACACGTGAATGTTGGGACTGGACGTGCAGGTGCCGTGTGCACATGAAGTCGGCATCTGCAGGTGTGCTTGTTGGGGGAGAACGAAGGACGTGTTTGCATATTTAGACAAATATGTCCTGACTGCATCTATCTAGCAGCAGTTTTTGACAACATGGCAGATTTAATAAGTTAATCCTCCTCCTCTCTTTCAGTGCTATTGGTCAGCCCGGCTATCCATTTTCTGAAGAATATTGACTCTCAGCTCTCACTGTGGTTCTTTGAGAATAACTTGCTTCTAGAACTATGAAGAAGATTTTTGTACTTGGTGGAGGTGCTTAAATGTCTGAATGTTTGAAAGTTTGCCTTTCTTTTAAAAAAATACAGTTCATGAAACAATAAAGGCTTCAAAGTTAGAATACTTCTTTTGTGAGAGTTAAAAAATGCAAATTACAGAAAGTTTGGAAAGTTGAAAGGAAATGATAGAGAATAAAGATAAGCTATGATTAACCCATTCAATAATATTTAAATTTGGTGCCTCTTCCTTATGATTTTACCATAGAAATGTGTGTGTGTTTCCATTTACAAAGGGAAAAGATTTTCAATTGTAGGTTTTCTCTTATTTTTAACTTAGCATAATTATCTTGATAAAATAAAAATATGACTTAAAAATCCAGTATTATATTTTGCTTACTACAAAGCAGCATATCTTATTCTTTTATTTAATTTCTTAATTTTTTGCCCATGCTTGGCATTTTGATGAATTTTTATATATTTTGCCATTGATTCATTGGTTGTCATTCACTCATTAATTCAGCAAAACCTTATTGAATATTCTTTATAAACACATGGTATTATCAATAAATATCAATAAAAATGAGAAATTCTTGAGTCGATAGCCTGCTGGAGGATAAGACTGTGAATGAAATCAGGAGGACTTAGCTGTTTGAGTAAGTGCCTGTAGGAGACAATTCTGCACAATCTCTCTCATTTCTGTACATCTGTTAGGCAGAGACTCCAAATACCCTTCATCCCACACAATTTTTCATTTGTACAAGAAACAGCCTTGCAGCATAGAGACAGTGGGTCCATTCATTACTCTGGAACAGAAAATACTAAGTTCAAAAAGGCCGAGTGTTATGTAACATTTAAGGGACAGCAAGTTGGCTGACATTACTAACAAAGGTCCATCTAGTAAAAGTTATGGTTTTTCCAGTAGTCATGTATGGATGTGAGAGTTGGACTATAAAGAAAGCTGAGCACTGAAGAATTGATGCTTTTTAATTGTGGTGTTGTAGAAGACTCTTGAGAGTCCCTTGGACTGCAAGGAAACCCAATCAGTCAATCCTAAAGGAAATTAGTCCATAATAGTCATTGGAAGGACTGATGCTGAAGCTGAAACTCCAATACTTTGGCCACCTGATGTGAATAACTGACTCATTTGAAAACACCCTGATGCTGGGGAAGATTGAAGGTGAGAAGAGAAGGAGGTGACAGAGGATGAGATGGTTGGATGGAATCACCAACTCGATGGACATGAGTTTGAGTAAACTCAGGGAGTTGGTGATGTACAGGGAAGCCTGGCGTGCTGCAGTCCATGGGGTTGCAAAGAGTCAGACACGACTGAGCGACTGAACTGACTGAAGTTGGCTGATGTGGGTGAAGCTTAGTGAGGTGCAGAGACAGAAGCTGAAGATAAGCGAGAGAGATAGTGGTGCCATAGGGTTTGTGTCACAAGGGGTTTTGAAAGGACTTTACTCTGAGGGAAATGGAGAATGATATTTTGGGTTCTGAGCAGAGTAGTTACATAAATAGACATGCTTCAAAAAAAATTGCCCTTGTTGCTATTTTGAGAAGAAAAAGAGAAAAAAGAGCCCTCTTTTAGGACTCTACAGCAATCTTGGTGAGAGATGATGGTGGCTTGGACCACGGAAGGAACAGTAAGTGTGGTCAAAGTTGTTAAAATAAGGATACATTTTAAGGGCTCCATCAACTAGATTGTCTAACATATTGGACGTAAAGTGAAAGGAAGAAGGGAATCAAAGCTGACTCCCAACGTTTGTGCTTAAGGTATAGGAAAAGGCGATGCCATTTTCGCAGATGGAGATGACTTGGGGGAGCACATTTTTTGTGGGAAGATTATGAGTTCAATTACAGACATGGATCTTTGAGATGCCTTTAGGTACCCAAGTGAAGATGCATGCATATAGGTGGACATTAAATCTATTAGAGAAAAGGGTTAGGGAAAATATTTATATTTGTGGTTTCTCAAATTTAGTTGCCACTTAAAGCCATGAAACTAGACAATCAGAGATAATATGGTATACTTGAGTGAGTATAGTCAGGGACAGCAAACTTCATGAGAACCCAGCATTGTGAAGTTAGTTTTTTCTTAAAAAAAAAAAAATGTGGAGGAACCAACAGAAGAGGCAGAGAAGAAGAGGCTAGTGAGGTAGGAGGGACTGTTCTTAGAAGGCACATGAAGTAAGTGATTGGAGGAGAACAGAATCCAATTCTTGCAAGGGGACAAGTAAGAGAAGACTGAACCTGACCATTGGATTTGGCAGTTAACCTTGGCAAGGTCAAGTGCAGCTCTGATAGAGTGGTGAAGGCAAACTCTGAGTAGAGTGGGTTCAAGAAGTGGTGTTAAGAGATCAGTGAGAACAGAGTAGACACAGCTTTCGAAGACTTTGCTGTAATGAGGACCGTGGAATTGGGCAGTTGCTGAAGAAGGAAGTGGAATTAAGAGACAAGTACACTGTTGGGGTACCGTGAAGAGGACCGCCAGCCTCTGAGGTCAGAGGAACAGTCCAGCAGAGGAATCCCTATGATGCCGCAGACGGAGATGGGCTGATATGAACCATGTCCGTATTAGTTACTGCTGCTGCTACACCAAATGACCAAACACTTTGTGCCTTGAAACACCACCAACGTATTAGTTTACATATCCTGAGGTCAGAAATTCAAAATCGGGTTCAATGGGCTAATTAAAGTGCCAGCAGGCCTGCATTCTTTTTTGGAGGTTGTAGGGGGAAATCCATTTTGTTGCCTTTTCCACCTCCTAGAGAACAGGTCCTGTGTTGTTAGAAGAGGGTGTTTGCTAAAACCAGAGCCTTCTCTTGACAAAATCCTGTTACCTTTTCCCTGCTTCATTTGTACTCCAAGGCCAAACTTGCCTGTTAGTCCAGGTATCTCTTGACTTTCTACCTTTGTATTCCAGTCCCTTCATGAAAATGACATCTTGTTTTGGTGTTAGATTTAGAAGGTCTCTTTGGTCTTCAGAGAACCAGTCAACTTCAGCTCCTCTGGCCTTTGTGTTTGGGACATGGACTTGAATTACAGTGATGTTGAATGGTTTGCCATGGAAGTGAACTGAGATCATTCTGTCACCTCTGAGATTGTACCCTAGTATGTGGCATTTCAGACTCTTATTGACTATGAGGGCTACTCCCTTTCTTCTAAGGGATTCTTGCCCACAGTAGTAGATATAATGGTCATCTGAATTAATTTCAGCCATTCCCATCCATTTTAGTTCACTGATTTCTAAAATATCCATGTTTACTCCTTCCATCTCCTGTTGGACCACATCCAATTTACCTGGTTTCAGAGACTTAACTTTCCAGGTTCCTATGCAATATTATTCTTTACAGCATCAGATTTTACTTCCACCAGTAGACACATCCAAGTTGGGTGTTGTTTCTGCTTTGGCTCTGCCTCTTCATTCCGTTTACAGCTATTTCTCCACTCTTTTCTAGCAGCACATTGGTCACCTACCAACCTGGGGGTCTCATCCTTCAGTATGATATATTTTGCCTTTTCATACTGTTCATGGGGTTCTCAGGCAGGAATGTTGAAGTGGCTCAGCATTCCTTCTCCATCATCAGATCTCTCCATCATGACTTGTCCATCTTGGGTGACCCTGCATGGCATGACTGATTGTTTCATGAGTTACACAAGGCTGTGATCCATGTGATCACATTGTTTAGTTTTCTGTGATTGTAGGTTTCATTCTGGAGGCCATAGGATTGAAATTCTTGCTTCTTCTGTGTTGCCTTCTGATGGATGAGGATAAGAGGCTTGTGCAAGTTTCCTGATGGGAGGGACTGACTCTGGGGACAGTATTTCTCTGGTGGGCATGGCAATGCTTAGTAAATCTTTAACCCAATTTTCTGCTGATGGGTGGTGAAATGAGCAGAATCCTTTTTTCCTTTTCCTGGTACCATGTCCTTTCCCTGCTCTTTGTGGAAAACTTCAAAGAATAAATTTAACCAGAGAATTGAGAACTGTAGACATAAAGGAAAAGGGTCAAAGGAGACTAAATAATAACGGTGTGGTCATTAGGCATAATCAAGGGCCTCCCGCTCTTTCTCAAGGGCTAAAGATAATATTCTGAACCATATCCTGTGAGCTGCCATACAGATCCTAGAACACGAGGTGGAGAAGTTAACCACATGATGGGCAGAATATATCCATGACATAAGCTGCCACACTTCTGAGTACTGGCCTCAAGAAATGCAAACAAATGGGTCCTGGAGCTGAAGACTAATGTACATAGAACAATCAAGATGACACGGGTCAGACCACTGATGACCAATTTGAAGATGACTCTCAGAGCTGACTGTACTGTTTCTGCATATGGCACCACTATCACTTCTGTCTAGAAGGGCTCTTGCCTCACTGGTTGAAGTGGAGGGAGATTGGCCTTTGATTGATGTCTGTAACCCCAACAGCCCAGTTGCTGGAATCTGAAATCAAACTTTCCTTCCCATCAACCTGGCCTGATTATTGGCTTTGAAGTGAAGAGCAGCTGTTCCCGCAAATGCCCTTTTGGTAAAAGTGGGACTGTGTGCCCTCCATTAGAAGGGAAAACCACTAGGCCATTCTGGTATGACCTAAGTGAAATTCCTTATGATTATACCGTGGAAGTGACAAAAAGATTCAAGGGATTAGATATGATAGACAGAGTGCCTGAAGAACTATGGGTGGAGATTTGTAACACTGTACAGGAGGCAGTGACCAAACCATCACCAAGAAAAAAAAGGCAACAAGGCAAAATGGTTGCCTGAGGAGACCTTACAAATAGCTGAGAAAAGAGGAAAAGCAAAAGGCAAAGGAGGAAGGGAAAGATTTACCCATCTGAACGCAGAGTTCCAAGGAATAGCTAGGAGAGGTAAGGAAGTCTTAAGCGATCAGTGCAAAGAAATAGAGGAAAACAATATAATGAGAAACACTAGAGATCACTTCAAGAAAATTAGAGATATTAAAGGAATATTTCATGCAAAGATGATGACAATAAAGGACAGAAATGGTATGACCTAAGATAAGCAGAACAGATCAGGAACAAGTGTTAAGAATACAAAGAAGAACCATACAAAAAAAAGGGCCTTAATGCTCGGGATAACCATTATGGTGTGATCACTCACATAGAGCCAGACATCATGGAATGTGAAGTCAAGTGGGCCTTGGGAAGAATCACTATGAATGAAACTAGTGGAGGTGATGGAATTCCAGCTGAGCTATTCTAAATCCTAAAAGATGATGCTGTGAAAGTGCTGCCCTCAATAGCCCAGCAAATTTGGGAAACTCAGCAGTGGCCCCAGGACTGGAAGAGGTCAGTTTTCATTCCAATTCCAAAGAAGGGCAATGCCAAAGAATGTTCAAACTACTGCACAATTGCACTCATTTCGCACAGTAGCAAGGTAATGCTGAAAACTGGTGTTAGGCTTCATGGTATGTGAAACAAGAACTTCCAGATGTACAAGCTGGATTTAGAAAAGCCAGAGGAATCAGAGATCAAATTGCCAACATTCATTGGATCATCAAAAAAGCAAGAGAATTCCACAAAAAAAAATCTACTTCTGTTTCATTCACTATGCTAAAGCCTTTGACACTGTGGAACACAACAAACTGTGGAAAATTCCTAAAGAGATGGAAATATCAGACCACTTTACCTACCTCCTGAGAAACCTGTATGCAGGCTAAGAAGCAATAGTTAGAACTGGACATGAAACAATGGACTGGTTCCAAATTGTGAGAGGAGTACCTCAAAGCTGCATATTTTCACCCTGCTTATTTACTATGCAGAGTACATCATGTGGAATGCTGAGCTGGATGCATCACAAGGTGGGTTGAAGATTACTGGGAGAAATATCAGTAACCTCAAATACGCAGATGACATCACCTTAACGGCAGAAAAGTCTTCCCTGGTGGCTCAGAAGGTAAAGCGTCTGCCTACAATGCAGGAGACACAGGTTTGATCCTTGGGTTGGGAACATCCTCTGGAGAAGGAAATGGCAACCCACTCCAGCACTCTTGCCTGGAAAATCTCATGGGTGGAGGAGCATGGTAGGCTACAATCTATGGGGTTGCAAAGTGTTGGACATGACTGAGCGACTTCCCTTTCTTTCTTTGTTTTAATGGCAGAAAGAAAAGAGGAACTAAACAGTCTCTTGATGAAGGTGAAAGAGGAGAGAGAAATAACTGACTTAAATCTAGATATTTGAAAAATTAAGATCATGGCATCTGGTTCCATCCTTTCACAGCAAATAGATGGAGAAACAAAGGGAAACAGTGACAGAGTTTATTTTCTTGGCCTCCAAAATCACTGCAGATGGTGACTATAGCCATTAAATTAAGATGCTTGCTTCTTGGAAGAAAAAGTATGACAAATCTAGATAACCTGTTTAAAAGCAGAGCCATCACTTTGCTGACAAAGATCTGTAGGGTCAAAGCTATGGCATTTCCAGTAGTATGCATAAATGTGAGAGTTGGACTGTAAAGAAGGCTGAGCCCTGAAGAATTGATGCTTTCAAACTGTGGTTCTAGAGAAGACTCTTGAGAGCCCCTTGGACAGCCAGGAGATCAAACCAGTCAATCCTGAAGGGAATCAATCCTGAATATTCATTGGAAGAACTGATGCTGAAGCTGAAATGCCAATATTTCAGCCACCTGATGTGAAGAATCAGCTCATTGAAAAAGACCCTGATGCTGGGAAAGAGTGAGGGCAAGAGGAGAAGGGGAGGACAGAGGATGAGATGGTTGGATGGCATCACTGACTCAATGGACATGAGTTGAACAAACTCTGGGAGATAGTGAAGGACAGAGAAACCTGCTGTGTTGCAGTCCATGGGGTGGCAAAGAGTTGGATACAACCGAGAAACTGAACAAGAAAACTCTTCTGTCTTCATCTTGTAGACTCTACCGAGATCTTCAGAGACAGACTATAGCATCTTAGAATCTTTTATCGAATGCTCCTATCTCCCCACCTTCTCTTTGAATACAACCCTCCCAGGTCACACATGTAAGGACTTTGTCATTATACTAGGGTTATCAGGTAAACCAAGAATATCTTGCCTCTCAAGATTTTAATCAGCTTTACAAGATCGTTCCCAGCCAGGTTCAGAACCACACCCCTGCAGAGGAAGCACAGAGTCCTCACCACTGGACCACCAGGAAAGTCCCAGGTTAAAGGAAATTTTTAGCCACAATTTCATCACACCTACATTTTCAGCTCTCTTCTCCTTCTCTTCTGCTTCTGGAACCCCTACACTGTGAATGTTAGTATGTTCTATTCCCTAGTTAATGTAGCATTTTTCTTATGATTCTGTGTTCTAAATTATTTTGGTAAATTATTAATCTCTTTCTCAATATCTGATCTTTTCAAGTTTTTTTTTTTTATTGTTTCATTTGACACAAATTCTTCTCTTCTCATTTTGCTTAGCTTCCTCCTTTTCTATTAAGTTAGGTGAAAAAGATAACTGTCCTGGTTTTGTGGGCTGTCCTTGTGTGGACCCGTCCCTGTGCAGTCTGCGTGCACAAGGCTTTGGGGCAGAGCTGGAGCTGAGCTGGTCAGAGGTCACCCCTTCCCAGGGTGTGCTGGCAACTGTCACCTTGATGGGAGAGAGAAGGGCAGGCTAGAGCCAGAGCCCAGTTGAGCAAAGGCTTCTCCTGTGCTCAGTGGCTGTCCCCACCCTACTGGGCCAGGCGAGTCCCAAGACGCTGGAGCACAACTCCGAGGGTTGGGTCCAGACTGGTTCCACTCCTTGTAAGTGTGCACCCCCGTCCCCTGCACTGCACCTTTGCCCCAGAGGGTGGCAGAGCTGGAAGAAGGTGTGCAGGAGCAGCCCGTGGTGCGGGCAGCCGTGCATGTGGTGCAGCCCTGGCACACCATCAGAGCCCCAGACCCTGCTCCTCGGGGCCCTCTCTGAGGCCACCCTGCCCCGTCCAGATGTGTGTGTGTTCCTGTGTGTGTGTATTCCTGTGTGTGTATGTGTTCCTATATGTGTGTCCCTGTGTGTATGTGTTCCTGGATGTGTGTTCCTGTGTGTGTTATGTTTCTGTATGTGTGCTCCTCTGTGTGTTTGTGTTTCTGTATGTGTGTTCCTCTGTGTGTTTCTGTGTATGTGCATTCAGTTTGGTGCTTGAAATAACAGGGAAAGTCTCACTCTTGGTAGATTTGTTCCTTGTCATGACTTTTACTAGTTAGCTCGTCACGCTCCTACTCCTGGGATCAGCCCAACAGGAAAGCTACAGGTGGCTCAGTTCATTTCTGAGTCAGTATCTTACCTGGCCGAAATTGGCTATCTGATTCTGGTGAATTTATGCCTGTTTCTGAATGCACTATGTCCCCCAAAGCCACACCCCCATCCTATTCAGGGCCTTTTAATACATGCTCTAATCTATGTCTCCACCCTTATTCCTTTGTCCTTGGCTTGGTATGTATGTATACACACACACACACACACACACACAAACATATATATATATATATATATATATATATATATATATATATAGTTCCCCTGCAGCTGCAATAGGCATTCCAGGTGCTCTTCAGTTTAAGCTTAGAGTTAAGTGGAACAGACTCTAGTCCCCAGACAGCCCCCAGGTAAGTTGGAATACCGCAATAAGGTTTTCTGTTATCACTCTGGATTGAGGGAGCAACTGGGAGCCCATCAAGATTGCACTGCCCCAGGCAGGAGGAGGGTACCGGTGAGTAGCACACGATGAAATTTCCTTCCACTCAGTTCTGGATTTTTCCTAATTGCCTGTTCACTTTGTGGCTGTCGATCTGTGTTTGACTGTTTTCCAGAACTCCTATGAAGTTTTTCAGCTGACTTCTCTTTCTTTTCTTGTCTTTCCATGGGAGAGTTCAGTCCTCCCACCTCACCATTTTGCTGACATCAGTGTACATGTTAAATTTTGTCTTCACAACATTCTCGTGTATCAGTGCATCATAATTTCTGTTACTCTTTCCAGATTTGTTGCATTTTAACTTGTTTATAGGTTTTTCATTTATGAATGATGTGGAGCAGTTAGTAAATTATGTAAAATATGTGTCAGTGACATTATAAGAGTACCCTAAAAGTTATATAACTAGGTAGAAGGGATCAACACTCAAAGTCTCTTTGAACACTGTACATGGTATTCTAAGGCTATTAATAATTAACTTCCATTAAGCACTTTGCCAAAATGTCTCATTTCCATTTTCTGTTCAGGATTTCACCAGTCAGGTCTGTAAAGCATAATAATTTTGCTGTGGGAAATGTAAAGGGGAAATTTATTTTCATTTGAAGTTTTGATTCTTTATTAAAGGGTAACATTTTGAAAAATGCTATTAAACACTTTTGGATTCTGTGATTTGTGTGTGTGTGTTTGTACTGTAAGGTAGTTTTTTCAATTGATGTTTGATTGACATTGGGCTTCATAATAGAAAATTTAAAAAGATTTATGTTGGAAGTTTCTAGTCTAACAAGTAGTCAATAATTGCTCACCCAGTCTCATCATTACATAATACGTGAGGTTATGTTGATAAAAAGAACCAAACAAGTTAACTGTGTTCAATCATCTCTGACTCCATGGGTACTAGTTTAACCATGCTTCTCCTACAATGTCTCTGCTAACACTGGACAGTGCAGCTGGGGTGTTATGTTCTTATTATTTATAACATTTGAAGGGAGAAGAAAAAAATCCCAGTCTGCTTACTCAGAGGAGCAACAGACAATGGATCCCAAAGGCCAGAAGGTGAAGCTTAATGACGGCCACTTCATTCCTGTCCTGGGATTTGGAACCTATGCACCTCCAGAGGTAACAGTACTGGTTGTGGGTTGAGATATAAATAGTAGTGGATGTGACGTGAGCAGAAGGGACTTGGGTTGTCAAACACTGAGCTCCTGTGTGACTCTTGGAGGGTCACGTGGTTCCACCAACCAGGCTAGAACCATTTCCTCTGAAAGAGGAGAAAGCATTCAGTCTTCACTCTGCATCGTGGTCTAAAGCTGTGTTCACCTGCAGATTACTCTGGGTTTCCTTCCAGTTTCCATCTCTTTCCCAGATTGGCAGGAGAGGTAAGACTCAGCTGTCAAGAATACAGTTAGCTACTTTGCTTTGAAGGTGATTGCAATGGTGAGGTTTATCTGTATATTTAATTAATTCCAGAACTCTTTCCTCCTTCCAAAAAGCCTTGACACAGAGAAGTATTTGAGGTGCGAGGTCCTGTAGATGAGTTGAATGAAAAATAATGGGAATGAATTGCTTTTATACTGTGGAGTGCCTGCTAGATGGCAGGCAAAAACACTCCATCCGTGTTTTGCCTCATATTTTTGTCTCTGCTTGGAAATTTATTCTCAGAGAAAATAATACTCTCATTTGAGGGTAAAAGTTACTACCTTATAGGCCAGGTTTTGTAATGTTTTCTTGGGCTTCCCTGGGTAGTTCAAATGTTAAAGAATCTGCCTGCAATGTGGGGGATCTGAGTTCGATCCCTGGGTTGGGAAGATCCCCTGGAGAAGGAAATGGCAACCCACTCTAGTATTCTTGTGGAGAATCCCGTGGACAGAGGAGCCTGATGGGCTATAGTCCATGTGGTCACAAAGAGTTGGACATGACTGAATGACTAACACTTTAACACTTTGAAATGGGAAAGATTCTGAATCATATAAAAAGAAATGGAATATTATTCAGCATTAAAATGACATTAATCCTGCCATTTGCAACTGCACAGATGGATGGTGAGAACATTAAGGCAAGTGATACAAGCCAGAAATAGAAAGACAAATACTGCATAATCTCTTTGTAGCTAGAATCTTAAAAAGTAGAACTCATAGAAGCAGAGAACAGAGGTGTGGTGACCAGAAGCTGGTGTCAAGCCTGGGAAAAATGGTAAGTTGTTGGTCAAGGGTACAGACCATCAATTATAAGATGAATAATCATGGAGACATGATGTAAAGCACTGTGACTATAGTTAAAAATAATGGGATATACCTTTAATTTTGTAGACTAGATCTTATGTCTTCCTACAAACACTCAAAAAAGTTAGGTATGTGAGGTGATGAAACTGTTACCTAGGTTGATTTTGGGAATTCATTAAGAGTGGATACTTATATTGGTAAGAATAATCATGGGTAATGGTGCACTGGTTGAAGCTCAAGCTTGAATCAAGCTCAAGCTGGGAGAAAGATCAATAACCTCAGAATGGAGATGACACCACTCTAATGGCAGAAAGGAAGAGGAACTAGAGAACCTTCTGATGAAGGTGAAAGAGGGAGTGAAAAGCTGACTTAAAATTAAACATTCAAAAACTTAAGATCATGTATCCAGTCCCATCACTTCATGGCAAATAAATGGGGGAGAAATGGAAACAGTGGCAGACTTTATTTTCTTGGACTCCAAATCATTGTGGACGGTGACTGTAGCCAGGAAATTAAAAAACGATTGCTCCTCAGAAGAAAAGCTGCAAGAAACCTAGACATCATCTTAAAAAGCCGAGACATTGGCTTTTGGACAAAGGTCCATATAGTCAAAGCCATGGTTTTTCCAGTCATTATGTATGGATGTGAGAGTTGGACCATAAAAGGCTATGAAGGGAAGAATTGATGCTTTTGAACTGTGGTGTTTGAGAAGACTCTTGAGAATGCCTTGGACAGCAAGGAGATCAAGCCAGTCAGTCCTAAAAGAAACCAACCCTGAGTATTCCTTGGAAGGACTGATGCTGAAGTTGAAGCTCCAATACTTTGGCCACACAATACGAAGAGCCAACTCATTGGAAAAGACCCTGATTCTGGAAAAGACTGAAGGCACAAAGAGAAGGGGTTGACAGAGGGTGAGATAGTTAGGTGGCATCATTGATACAATGGACATGAGTTTGAGCAAACTGCAGGAAATAATGAAATACAGGGTAACCTGGAGTGCTGCAGTCCATGGGGTCAGAAGGAATTGAACAGGACTGAGGGAACAAAAACAGTGACTTATATGAGAACATCTCTTTGTACATCTTGATTACATATAGTTTTTATGTGGTGTATTCTTTGTGGCCTCACTGGTAAACAGAGGTCTTAGAAGCAATTACCTTGTTTCTTGATGCTTTTACCAGGCACCTTACACCTTTGTTGAATTATCTTCAAAGATCTCACAGTATAAATCCTATTCTGACTGCAAAGTTATCCTGAGTACTTTGGGTTCTACCAGAAATCGATGAAACTGCAGGTGGTCTTGAGGTCTCCAATGCCCATAATCGACCATGATCCCCTCAGGATGAATGGTTCCTGGGTGACTTAATCACTGACCAGGAATATTCAGGGAAATGGTCAAGCATTCATCACCACACATACAGAACTACCAAAGACACAAGGAAAAGCTGATGTTGGGAAGATGAAAGCTTGTGACTAGCAATCTCTTAATCATCTGGATATTCAACTTCTACCTTTGTTGCTTATGTAGGTTTCCAAGAGGGATGCTCTGGAATTCACCCCATTTGCTATAGAGGTTGGGTTCCGCCATATTGACTGTGCTCATGCTTACCAAAATGAAGAGGAGATTGGCCAGGCCATTCGGAGCAAGATTGCAGATGGCACTGTGAAGAGAGAAGACATATTCTGCACTTCAAAGGTACTGTGTGTGTTGTGTGTGTGTACATGTGTGCAAGTGATTGTGCCCAGGTGACAATTATATAATAGGATCCTTTGGTGAAGAGTGGCTTGGTGAACTATGCTTCTTGATAAATTCCTAAAGTATTAGAGTTCCCTGGTTGTTCAATGCTTAAGACTTGGCACTTTAATGCCACGTGCCCTGATTTGATCCTTGGTTGGGGAAGTAATAACAGACAAGCCTTACAGGAAGGCCAAAATAAGTTACCTAAGGTATTCTTAATACAACTTTTATTCTTTAACCTCTGCAGCTTTGGTGCACATACTTTCGACCAGAGTTGGTCCAACCAGCCTTGGAAAAGTCACTGAAAAGTCTTCAACTGGACTATGTCGATCTCTATATTATGCATTATCCACTGGCTCTGAAGGTTAGAATTTTGTGTGATCACATCAATGTTACATCTTGTGTTAGAATGTGCATCAACTTGCATGGATGGTTAAATTAAGATTTTTCTTAGTAGGTTGAAGGGATGATTACACTAGAGTAGAATCTTCCACATAATCATTTGTGATCATCTTTTTACTGAGTTTCTTTGAATCCCTTACATACCTTCCAGAGAAAGGAGTTACTATTCTGAGATTCTCTGCCAGAAAAACTTGAGGAAATAGAACTAGGTGAGTTCTGCACACAATTCTCGTTATGACTCCTGAGTGTCTGGGGATTTCATGAACTAAGAGTTTGGTGCAGCCGTGGTGAGCATGACACTGCCTTGATTGAACGTGATGAGTTTCTCTTGTCTTTCACCCTTTCAAGTTGAGCATATTTGGTGGTGCTCCCTCTGGGTGTGTCTAAACCTCATACCTATGCAGGGACTTGAGATAACTTTCCTGCACTCTCCCTAGTCTTCAGATGAGGTTTGTAGACTGCACTTATCCATTAAGAAAGGTGTGCTTAGAACACTTGATTTCAAGTCACAGAAATCAGCTCAAACCATCCAATGCAAAATAGCTTAGTGGTCTACATAGATGACAAGTTCCAGCCACAGACAGAAATGATGGTTGCAGTACTCTACAGATGTGTCTCCTTTTCCTATCCCTTATAAGGGCACTACTCATGGTTTACTTTATTTTTACTGAACATTTTCCATTGGTGGGAAATTTTTTTTTTTTAATTTTTATTTTTATTTTACTTTACAACACTGTATTGGTTTTGCCATACATTGTCATGAATCTGCCACAGGTGTACATGAGTTCCCAATCCTGAACCCCCCTCCCACCTCCCTCCCCATATCATCTCTCTGGATCATCTCCGTGCACCAGCCCCAAGCATCCTGTATCCTGTATTGAACATAGACTGGCGATTCATTTCTTACATGATAGTATACATGTTTCAATGCTATTCCCCTTGGGGCAGCTCAAGGCTCATGGTCATGAACATATGAGAACGTGTCTGGGTCTTCCACTTTCCATATCAACCTAATGAGATCCCTGCTGGTTCATGTGCCTGTCCTAGGGCACCTGATGCTCAGAGGGAAAAGAGTCTGATTATCTAGACCGGGTCAAGATAGCAAATTTTATTCTGGAAATAAAGTCATGTAACTTACTGCCATTCCCAGCTAATAGAGGCATTTGGAAATAGGCAAGTACAAGAACAGACAAAATTCACAGAAGTCATAGGAAGTCCCTTTTAGGACCTAGAAAAATTGTACTTATTACAACATATATTAAATGTAAGCAATTAGAATAAATCTCCCTCCTAAAGACATTGCTTATATACACAAATCAATTTTCAAATTTATCTAGTATCTAGAAAGTTTTAAACCTACCTCATGGAGGTTTAATTCCTGGTGCCCAGCAGCCTTGCTAAAAGTGGAGAAATTATTTTGTGACATCTCTAAAATGACTGCTTCTGTTCTAGCCAGGGGAGGAGTTATATCCAAAAGATGAACATGGAAAACTGATAGCTGACTCAGTGGATTTCTGTCGCACATGGGAGGTGAGTATGAGGAGTAGAGAGACTGGGGAGGAGCCAGGAGAGTGGGAACTTCCTTCATTTCTTCCACCTGTGAGAATGCGCCGGGGACCATCAGACTCAGCAGTTCATGAATCTAAGGGCTGGGTGCTGGGTTTGTGAGGGGGAAGCCATTGCTGTAATGTTTACAGAGAGGAATGGAGGAGGAGAATATGGGACAGTGCAGACAGGCATCTCTTTCCTTCCATGTGATATGTCTTCTCCAGGGTTCAAGGAGCAAGCAATACTTCTTTTTCTAGCATGCCTTCTTCCCCTCTCTCCTTCTTGATACTTGATGCTAATTCTTGATGGATGCTGGTGATTACCGATGTTTTACAGCATTTATTCTTGCTCTTTCATTCCATGTAACTGCTCACCACCCCTCCCTCCCAGGCCCTGGAGAAGTGCAAGGACGCAGGGCTGGCCAAATCCATCGGGGTGTCCAACTTCAACCACAAGCAGCTGGAGAAGATCCTGAACAAGCCGGGGCTCAAGTACAAGCCCGTCTGCAACCAGGTGAGCAGCTCAGCTTCTCTCCCTTCTGCTCTTCGGAATCTCCTTCTTGCCCTGGAGTCTGATGTCTGTCTGTCCTCCCTTCCTGTTCATCTGACCATTGTGGACAGGACATTCTAAACAGCTGAGTTCCTGTCTACATGGTGTGTATAAAATCCAAAATGGCATCTGTCTGTAAATCTGGGCGGAAAAGTGCAGGTCTTCCTGGTAGAATGCAGAAGTAGAGGAAGGAGGTATTTCCCTGAGATGAAAGGATGGCCAAGTCACAGGGTGAAAGTGCCCCGGAGTGAACTTGTACAGGAAGGAAAACCATGAAAATGTGGAATGGGAAATAAATTGATAAAGAGGCAAATCAGCTGAGAAGGGTGTTAAGGGTTTGTGTGGGGTTCTGATGGCGGAATCCTTAGTCTTGGTGTTGCAGTGTTTATAAGTCTTTAACAGGGAGCACAGTTGAGAAAACTGTGTTGGAGTTGATGAAAATCATTCAGGTTAGAGGGTGAGGTTAAGGCTCATTGTGATGCTAGCACTCCATGAATTTTACTCATGAATATCTACTCAAATGTAGAGCCCATCTTTTGGTTAGTCAATCTCAGACTGGTTCTCCCGTCTATGCTGCTGGCTGCTGCTGCTAAGTCGCTACAGTCGTGTCCAACTCTGTGCGACCCCATAGACGGCAGCCCACCAGGCTCCCCCATTCCTGGGATTCTCCTATCTATGTCCATCATACATTAAGTGTATAAACAAACTTTTTTCTATTTCTCTGTTGATATTAATATTTCCAATTTACATTTAATGTTATGGTTTTTCCTTTATCGTTTTTTAAACTTTTTGCCTTTCTCTGTCATTTAATATTACATTTCCATAATACGTGACACTCTTCTCTATTGGTTTTCTACAGGTGGAATGTCACCCTTATCTCAATCAGAGGAAACTGTTGGATTTCTGCAAGTCACATGATATTGTTCTTGTTGCCTATAGTGCTCTGGGATCCCAAAGAGTAAAAGGATGGTATTGAACTCTCATGAAAGCAACAGGGAGTTTATGTAAAATTCAATTTTTGATGAGATAGTTTAAATCATACAATACTCAGATAACTCTCATAGGCAGAGAGGAGAGAGAGGAGTAATGGAATGAATTCTTCTCTTTTATCTTCCCATCACCCAGCCAATTTTTCTAGATTGTATTAGCTTGTCGACCCATGAATAACAAATGTCTACATTAAAATCTATATGTAATCTCCCAACTGAGACCTCTCTACAAGCTTATGTCATGATTTACTTATTAACTAATGAGCACATTTAAAAAAATAGGTGTTCAAAGTTCACTTACTTTATGTCTAAAGTTGAGATAGTAGTATTTAACTCCTAGGTTTCTATCATGATAGAAAAAAAATTTCAATTTGAACCATTTTTGTAAGCATCTATAGTAGAATAATGATGAAATCAGTTCAGTTCAGTCGCGCAGTCGTGTCCGACTCTTTGCGACCCCATGAATCGCAGTACGCCAGGCCTCCCTGTCCATCACCAACTCCCGGAGTTCACTCAGACTCACGTCCATTGAGTCCATGATGAAATAAATGTCTCTTATTTTGAGACCTCGCAATTTTTATCAATACCTTAGAAAAAGTGAAATTTATAAACAATTCTTGGTCTTTCCTTTTGCTTCTCTATTCATGCTCTTGATTATATAAGAAAAAACACCCTTGAAAATTAAAGGAAAAAAATCCATGAGTTTGGCAGTCCTGGTCTCAGTTCAATAATACCTCTGAATTATCTGAAGAGCTTTGTAAACACAGAATAGGAGGTGACACGGTTGAGGTTCTGATTCAGTTTGTTTTCAGCTCTGCCATGGAATTTGTATTTCTTACAAGATCCCAGTTGATACTAATGATGCTGGTCAGTGAACTATACTTTGAGAAGCCCTGGTCTAGAGTGAACCTCTTGTTCTGTTTGGAAAAATATTCAGAAACTGAGTATTTAGTCTCAGCTCCTCAGCATTTTTGAATTTCCTTCCAGGGTGAACCCAAACCACCCCGTTCTCCTGGAGGACCCAGTTCTCTCTGCCATTGCCCAAAAGCACAAGAAAACGGCAGCTCTGGTTGCCCTTCGCTACCAGATACAACGTGGGGTTGTGGTTCTGGCCAAGGGTAACAACAAGAAGTGGATCAAAGAGAACATGCAGGTGATGATGAGTGGGGCTGTGGGCAGAGGTCTCCTAGGGCATATTCTTCATGAAGGTCATTCTTTGTCCAGCTCTCAGACTATCTTTGGGTCAAAACGAGTTACCCGATCTTTCCCTCTGTGTGAATGCCTGGTAGTTTTCTTCTCCTGCTGTGGCACAGGAGAAGCATTATGGCTGGAGAGGGTTACAGTTGGACAGGAAATGGAGATTTTAGCTTGAGCATTACATTTGCAATGTATTCTGTCACTTTGTGCAAACGACATCTTATTTTCTTCATTCTCAATTATGCAATTGCATTATATGATTTTCTTTTTTATACTGTTTGAACTGCTCTAATCAAACACCATAGGTTGAGTGGCTGAGAAAAAAACTGGAGTTTGTTTCTCACAGTTCTGAAGTTGGAGATCTGAGATCAGAGTGCCTGTGTGGTCAGGTGAGGCTGCTCCTCCAAGTCACAGGCTACTCCTTGTATCTTAACATGGTGGAGGGGGCAAAGAACTCCCCCAGTTCTCTTATGTGAATATGATGTTGTTTAAATCTCATGACATAATCACCTCTCAAAGGATTCATTTCTAACAGCATCAACATGTAAATATGAGGACAGAAAATTTATGGAGTGATCTTTAACTTCCAAACTATTGTGTTTTTATTTTGTCTTTCCCTGAATACTAATAAGATTTCATCTTCATACATTTAATCTTCTTGAGTGTCTGTCTTTGTGAAGTACTTCAAGACTTTGTACATTTTTGCTAGGTTGTCTATACTTTGTTTTCTGTGTTTGAGACCATTATTGTACCTTTAGCCATAACTGTATGGAAACTCCCCAGTTCTAGGATTTAATGCAGAGATGATTTATGCGTCTCTTGGATTCTGTGGTTTGACAACCAACCTGCACTCAGCTAAGCTGTTGTCCTCTGGTCTGGGCTTTCCTGTGCTTTTGCAGTTCAATGTGGAGCAGCTGGGAAGTTCTGCTTTAGCAGGTGGACGAGGCTCTTGTCAGAGGAACCTCCACCCTTCTCTGTATAGTTTTTATGAATATTTGACTAGACTGGGACAACTGACCTGGTCTTCATCTCAGCACAGTGCTATGATCCCAAGTCAGTTATTAGGGAAATAGTCCTCTTCCTGTCTGGGCTCAGATCTGGGTCATCTCTTCTGGGAAATATCACTGTCCAATGAGGTTATAGGTCAGGCCAAGTAAGGGAACGGAAATTGTCCCCTGATCAATTGTTTTCGTGTTTCTATTTAAATTTGGTTCTGTAATCTAGCTGGAACTGTTTATCTGAGATACTATGAAAATGGATGCACACATGTTTAACTATATTTAAATGTAAATCTAAGGTTTCATATTTCCTCACAGATTTTCATTGTGAACTCGGTCATATATCAAGTGCCCATAAGTACATTTCTGTTATCTCTTTTCTATTTAACTGTTCAGTTTTCTGCACCATGTTATTAAAGTGGAAAATAAGTCTTGCTTTTCAGAATGGTAATTTTTTATTTAAAGCTGTCTCGGCTGCTTTTGATTAGCTGCTCATTTATCTAACATTTAGTATCACTTTACCAACTTCCAAGAAAGAATACATGCTCAAGTCTTTGGCTCAAGTTGCATTGAAACACTACATCACTTTGGAGAAAACGAATTTCTTCACAAAATTGAGCTTTTCATTTAATGATTATGATGTGAATTTTAAATTACTTAGGTGTTCTTTAATGTTAAAACACTTTTCATAACTTTCTCCCCTAAGGCTTTTACATAAAGTTTTTGTTAGATTCATTCATAGATAATGAGTAAGTTTGATATCAGAGTCCTGAACAGGCTTTAAGAGGGGAGCCTCCTCCCTACACTACTTTAGCTGATCGCTCTCACCTTTACAGCATGTTGGAAAGAGTTAATCAGTCTAATGTTTGCTCAATTGCAGTTATCGAGTTAGGAGTACCTGAAGGCAGTGTGATTGGAAAAGAATGATTTTAGTTTGTTTTCTGTCTGAAGTGATTCACTTAGAAAGCTAAGGTACTGATGCGCTGTAATGTTTGTGAGGTGGCCAGAGAAGGAGAAGGTGTGGGATGGAGGGTTAGAATTCAGCAGAGGTTCCCAGGCTTGTTCTCCTGAAAGCTGAGGACAGACACGGCTTCCCTGCCCCCTCTTCTTGTCTCTATCCAGCTGGAAACTCCTCCAGTCCCCAGGGGGAGCCTGGCTCTTGAGGGAGAGGTAATGTGATTGTTCCTTCCTTCCAGGTGTTTGACTTTGAACTGACTCCAGAAGACATGAAAGCAATCGATGGCCTCGACAGCAACATAAGATATTGTGATTTTCAACCGTAAGTGACTCGCAGATGTTTCACTCACACACTGTTTTCTCTAGCAGGCAGGTCAGCAGGGGAACTAAACTTTTCAAAAGGATAATTCTAGAAAGACAGTGCTGATTTTCTGTTAGGAGTAACCGAGAACTTTCTGCAGACCTCATACCAGAGATTTCCTCCAGGGTTCCGTCTTTCACCAACAGCAGAGTGATGGGCCCTGGACAACTCACCAGTAAAATCCCCAGAGTTGGCATTGTGGTGAATTCACTACTTTGTGCCCCTATTCCTTGTGCCTGGTACACCTCCTCTCAGTGCCAGGCACCTAGGGAACACAAAGGGCGTGGTGCCTGCAGCCAACTATTTTTTCAGAGACCTGTGAACATGTTTAATCTTTATTTCTTTTTACATCAGGGGAAAATGATTATATTAATAATAACTATGTATTATGCGAAGAGTTGACTCATTGGAAAAGACTCTGATGCTGGGAGGGATTGGGGGCAGGAAGAGAAGGGGACGAAAGAGGATGAGATGGCTGGATGGCATCACCGCCTCAATGGACGTGAGTTTGAGTGAACTCCAAGAGTTGGTGATGGACAGGGAGGCCTGGCATGCTGCGATTCATGGGGTCACAAAGAGTCGGACACGAATGAGTGACCGAACTGAACTGACTGATGTATTAACGAATCCATCAAAGATTACTTTCTTGTTTTGTTCTGTTTAGTCGCTTATTCATGCCCAAATCTTGGGACCTTGTGGAATGAGCCCCAACAGGCTCCTCAATCCATGGGATTCCCCAGGCAGGAATACTGGAGTGGGTTGCCATTTCCTTCTCCAGGGAACCTTGGGGATCAAGGGATTGAAACCCATGTCTCCTGCTTAGCAAGTGGATCATTTACCACTGAGCCACCTGGGAAGCCAGATTCATGTTAATCCTGTGAACACAATTATAAAATGTATTGTTGACATTTTTTATTGAGGATGGTTTCATGCAGTCCAATGTGCAACAGCGCTGTGAAGTCACATAGGCCTGTCCCTAAGTGTCTGGTGGATATTGTCATTAATGGGCATTTCTTTTCCAAGACACAATCCATTTCTTTCAAATTAATCTCTTCTTTGATCTTTTTTCCCTATTATGACTCCCATGTCTTCATCCTCGTTATCTCACAAAGCTGAATTACCAGTAGATCATGAGCTTAACTGACCCTCCCGTGAGTGATTTCTGTGTCCTTAGCAGGACACACCCAGATAGGATCATCTGGGTCTCTGGTTTCTTGAGTAAAGACTCACCTCAGTTTAGCTTTTGTCCATCAGAAGTCCTTGGTGGCTCAGATGGTAAAGAATCCACCTGCAGTGCGGGAGACCTGGGTTCAGTTCTTGTGTGGGAAGATCCCCTGGAGGAGGGCATGGCAGCCTACTCCAGTACTCTTGCCTGAAAAATCCCATGGACAGAGGAACCTTGTGGGTTACAGTCCATGGCGTCATAAACAGTCAGACGTGAATGAGCAACTAAGCACACTGTAGAAGTCCATCCCCTGGGGAGCCCCCGCCTCCTTGACTGACTTAGTCACTAACATGATTCTGGCTGCTTAATTACTACAGGAGAATATCGGGACTGAGGAGACAAAAGAGAAATTTGGAAGGAGGTTTAGAGAGAAGGGAATACAAATTATTAGTTAACAAAGATTTTGCTTCAAATGAAAGATTCCAAAGCTCTCCCTATTGTTTGTAAAGCTATATCATGATTCTGATAAGTGTGGAAGTCGCTCAGTCATGTTTGACTCTTTGGGACCCCATGGACTATACAATCCATGGAATTTTCCAGGCCAGGATACTGGAGTGGGTAGCCTTTCCCTTCTCCAGGGGATCTTCCCAACCCTGGGATTGATCCAGGTCTCCCACACTGCAGGCGGATTCTTTACCAGCTGAGCCACTATTATGTTTGATAAAAGACATGATAATTGAAAAAAAAGTGGATAGTTGCATTTATATACTTAAAGACTTTTAAGTATAAATGTATATTCTCTTTCATTAGGCTGTGAATGCCTAGACTTACACATCTTTGTGGGCTTGGGTCAACAGCACAGCTCCTGGCACTTGGAATCATTCAGAGTTCACTTTTTAATGAATTGAATTGAAAAGGACATTTTAAAAAAGAAAAGTAGAAACATGGAAAAAAAGGAAAACAGCAGTAATACTACTTGCTGAATAATCAGTGTTTTAATACAGTACAGTATAAATTAAGAAAAAAGTAATCCCACTCTGTGTTCTATGATTATCCAGGTGCACAAGGTATCTCTCCAAAAGATGAGAACTTCCTTAATGGGGACACTCTGTTTTGGGGGTGCTCAATATCAGCTTGTTAATGGATTTGTGGAAAAGAGGAGCTAATTCGTTCACTGTGACCCTTCTCGTCATCTAGGGACAGAAGTTCCACTTGTGCCTGAAATGATCTCTATAGTTAGACCCAGGTCTTGTGCCTTCTTGGAAATTGTAACCTGAGTCAAACTACGTATCACTGTGGAGTGAATATTACACGTGAATGTTGTGCAGCTGCTGTGTGTACATGGAGTGCTTGAGTGCTTGTCAGGGAGGGTGGGGAGAAGGAGGGATGTGTTTGTAGATTTAGAGTTTTAGCCCATCCTGACTGCCTCCACAGAGTAATGCTCAAACAATATGACAGATTCAATAAATTAATCCTCTTCCTTCTCTTTCAGGGGTGTTGGTCACCCTGAGTTTCCATTTTCTGAAGAATATTGACTCTTAGTCCTCCTTCTGGATCTTCAAGAATTTCTTGCTTCTAGGGAAGAGGAATTTTGTACTTGGTGGAGGTGCTTAAATGAAGTGTCTGAATATTTGAAAGCTTGCCTTTCCTTAAAAATAAAAAAAAAGTTTATGAAACAATAAAGATTTCAAAATAAGAATACTCTTTCTTTATGATATTTGAAAAAACACACAAATTGCAGAAATTTGGAAAACAGAAGGGAAAGGATAGGAAATAAAAATAAGCCATGATTAAACCATTTACTAATACTTTGGTGCATTTTATTTATAAATCCTATGCAACGGTGTATGTGTGTTTATATACAAAGACAAATAATCTTCAATCTACAGGTTGTATATTTATTTTTTAACTTAGCATAATTATCTTGCTGCTGCTGCTGCTAATTCACTTCAGTCATGTCCGACTCTGTGTGACCCCATAGACGGCAGCCCATTAGGCTCCTCTGTCCCTGGAATTCTCCAGGCAAGAACACTGGAGTGGGTTGCCATTTCCTTTTCCAGTGCATGAAAGTGAAAAGTGAAAATGAAGTTGTTCAGTTGTGCCCAACTCTTAGCGACCCCATGGACTGTAGCCCACCAGGCTCCTCCACCCATGGAATTTTCAGTAAGCTAAAAATATGATTTAAAAAATCCAGTATTATATTTTGTTTATTGTAAAGCAGCACATGTTATTCATTTATTTAATTTCTTAATTGTCTGCCTATGCTTAGCATTTTGATGCGTTCTTATATATTCTGCTAGTATTTCATTGGTTGCCATTCATTCTCATTCAGCAATACTTTACTGAATGTTCTTTAGTAATACATTGTTTTATCAATAAATGTTAATTAAAATGAGAAATTCTTTTTCTTTTAAAATGAGGAATTCTTGAGTTTATGGTCTAGTGGAGGAGGAGACAGTGAGTGAAGTCAGGAGAATTTAGCTGTTAGAAATTGGTAAGTGCCTGTTGAGAAAATTCTGCACAATCTCTTGCATCTCTGTTCATCTGTTAGGCAGAGACACCACCTACCCTACATTCCACACAACATTTCAACTGTACAAGAAACAGCCTTGAAAGAGAGATCGTGGCTCTCTTCATTTCTCTGGAACACAAAACACTAAGTTCAGGAAGGAAGAGTGTTCACATAACATTTAAGGGCCCGCAAGTCAGCTTATGTGGGTGGAGTTTAGTGAGGAAAGAAAACAGGAGTTGAGACAAACCAGAAGCCAGCGGGGCCAGTGGATCTGTGTCATGTAGGCATTTAAAAGGACTTTACTGTGAGAGAAATGGAGAATGATATTTTGTGTTTTGCGCAGAGTAGTTACATGAACAGGCATGAGTTTTAAAAAAATCAACCTGGTTGTTATGTTGAGAGTAAAAGAGAAAAAAGAGCCCTCGTGTGGGACTCTATAGGAATTTAGGAGAGAGATGATGTTGGCTTCGACCACAGAAGGAGCCATAAATATGGTCAGAGTAGATTTATTTTAAGGGCAGCATGAATTAGACTGACTAACATGTTGGACATACAGTTAAAGGAAAAGGGGAATCAAAGTTGAGTCCAGGTGTTTGTGGCTAAGGGACAGGAGATGGAGATGCCATTTTCTCAGATGGAGATGCTGTGGGGGAGCACACTTTTGTGGGAAGATTAGAAGTTCAATTACAGACATGTATCCTTGAGATGCCTTTAGGTACCCAAGTGAAGATGCATGCATACAGTTGGACATAGAAATATATGAGAGAAAAGGTTTAGATAAAATATTTAATTTGTGGTTTGTTAATTTTAGTTGCCTCTTAAAGCCATGAGACTGGATAATCAGAGATATTATGTTATACAGTGAGTGGTGTAGATAGGGAAGTTAAGCTCGAGAACCCAGCATTAAGAAGGTGATTTAAAAAAAAATATGGAGGAACCTGCAAAAGAGGCTGAGAAGGTTGGTGAGTGAGGAAGAAAGGGTTGTTCTTAGAAGGCATGTGAAGCAGATGTTTGGAGAAAAAAGAGAGCAATGCTAACAAGGGGACAAGTCAGGGAAGACTGAAACTGATCACTGGATTGGGCAGTTAACCGTGGCAAGGTCAAGTGCAGCTCTGATAGAGTGGTGAAGGCAAACTGTGAGGAGAAAGGGTTCAAGAAATGGTGCAAAAGACCAGTGAGAAGCAGAGTATACAAAGTCTTCAAAGACTTTGCTGTAACGAGGACCACAGAGTTGTGCAGTCTCTGAGGAGAAAAGTGGAATCAAGAGACAAGTTTCTGATGGACATCTAGGTTGCTTCCATGTCCTGGCTATTATAAACAGTGCTGTGATGAACATTGGGGTACACGTGTCTCTTTCAATTCTGGTTTCCTCAGTGTGTATGCCCAGCAGTGGGATTGCTGGGTCATAAGGCAGTTCTATTTCCAGTTTTTTAAGGAATCTCCACAGTGTTCTCCATAGTGGCTGTACTAATTTGCATTCCCACCAACAGTGTAAGAGGGTTCCCTTTTCTCCACACCCTCTCCAGCATTTATTGCTTGTTGACTTTTGGATCACAGCCATTCTGACTGGCATAAAATGGTACCTCATTGTGGTTTTGATTTGCATTTCTCTGATAATGAGTGATGTTGAGCATCTTTTCATGTGTTTGCTAGCCATCTGTATGTCTTCACTGGAGAAACATCTGTTTAGTTCTTTGGCCCATTTTTGATTAGCAGATGAATGGATAAGAAAGCTGTGGCACATATACACAATGGAGTATTACTCAGCCATTAAAAGGAATACATTTGAATCAGTTCTAATGAGGTGGATGAAACTGAAGCCTATTATACAGAGTGAAGTAAGCCAGAAAGAAAAACACCAATACAGTATATTAATGCATATATATGGAATTTAGAAAGATGGTAATGATAACTCTGTATGAGAGAGAACAAAAGAGACACAGATGTATACAACAGTCTTTTGGACTCTGATTTCTCTGATAATGAGTGATGTTGAGCATCTTTTCATGTGTTTGCTAGCCATCTGTATGTCTTCACTGGAGAAACATCTGTTTAGTTCTTTGGCCCATTTTTGATTAGCAGATGAATGGATAAGAAAGCTGTGGCACATATACACAATGGAGTATTACTCAGCCATTAAAAGGAATACATTTGAATCAGTTCTAATGAGGTGGATGAAACTGAAGCCTATTATACAGAGTGAAGTAAGCCAGAAAGAAAAACACCAATACAGTATATTAATGCATATATATGGAATTTAGAAAGATGGTAATGATAACTCTGTATGAGAGAGAACAAAAGAGACACAGATGTATACAACAGTCTTTTGGACTCTGTGGGAGAGAGCAAGGGTGGGATGATTTGGCAGAATGGCATTGAAACATGTATAATATCATAATAAACGAATAGCTAGTCCAGGTTTGATGCAGGATACAAGATGCTTGGGGCTGGTGCACTGAGACGACCCAGAGGGATGGTATGAAGAGAGAAGAGGGAGGAGGGTTCAGGATGGGGAACACGTGTATACCTGTGGTGGATACATGCTGATGTGTGGCAAAATCAATACCATATTGTAAAGTAATTAACCTTCAATTAAAATAAATAAATTTATTTAAAAAATAAAATGGAAATGAATTTGAGCAAACTCTGGGAAATAGTGAAGGACAGAGGAGACTGCTGTGCTGCAGTCCATAGGGTGGCAAAGAGTTAGACACAACTGAGCGACTGAACACCTCATTTATTGTCTGGTAGACTCTTCCACCATCTTCAGAGACAGCACATCACATCTTGGAGTCTCTTTTCTAATGCTCCTATCTTCCCACCTTCTCTTCAGCTACAGCCCTCCCAGGTCTCAGGACTTCGTGATTACTCTAGGGTGACCCAGGTAATCCAGGAACATCCCCTGTCTCATGGTTTTAATCACCTTTGCTAAGTAGTTCCCTGACCAGGTTCAAAACCCGTGCCCCCTGCAGTGGAAGCACAGAGTCCTCACCACTGGACCACCAGGGATGTTCCAGGTTCAGAAAGTTTTTACCCATAATTCCACCACATACATTTTGCACTCCTTTTCCTTTCTCCTCTCCTTCTGGAACCTCTATCATGTGAATGTTTTTATGTTCTATTCCCTAGTTAGAGAAGCATTCTTAATTACTATTCTGAATTCTGGTAAATGAATTATTTTGGTAAATTATTTATCTTATCTCTTTAGCAGATTTTTTCAGGTGTTTTTCTTATTGTTTCACTTGAGACAAATTCCTCTGTCTTCTCATTTTGCTTTACTTTTTCTGTCTCTATGAAATGAGGTGAAAAGCTTTTCTGATCTGTTCTTACAGGGGTGTGTCCTTGTGTGGATGCATCCTTGTGCAATCTGTGAGCCCAGAGGCTTTTGGGGCAGAGCTGGAGCTGAGGTGAGCAGGGTTTCCATTCCCAGGGCATGCTGGCAACTGTCACCTCAGTGGGAGGAGGTGGGGGAGGCAAGAACCAGAGCCCAATGGGAGCAAAGTCTTCTCCTGCGTTCACTGACTGTTCCAACCTTACTGGGCCAGGCAGGTCCCAGTGGCTGGAGCAGAAGCCATGAAGATTGGCCTCAACTTAATTCCACCCCTTGAAAGTGTGCACCTCCTCTCCATCCCTGACACTGGCACCTTTGCCCCAGAGGGGAGCAGATCTGGAGGAAGGCGTGCTGGAGCAGCCCCTGGCATGGATGGCTGTGCATGTGGTGCAACCCTGGCACACTGGTCAGAGCTCCTCTGGCCCCTCTCTGATGGTTGCCCTGCCCCATCCATACGTGACTGTGTTCTTGTGTGTGTTCCTTTGTGAAGGTGTTCATAGTTGGGTACTTTAAACAACTTGTTTAACAAACAAGGCAAATACTCTTGATAAATTTGTTCCTTGTCTTGATTTTTCTTCATTAGTTTGCTTGGTATGCTCCTCAGTTCAGTTCAGTTCAGTTCAGTCGCTCAGTTGTGTCCGACTCTTTCCGACCCCATGAATCACAGCATGCCAGGCCTCCTTGTTCATCACCAACTCCTGGAGTTCACCCACACTCATGTCCATCGAGTTGGTGATACCATCCAGCCATCTCATCCTCTGTCATCTCCTTCTCCTCCTTCCCCCAATCCCTCCCAGCATCAGGGTCTTTTCTAGTCCTGGTTTTAGCCCGACAGGAAAACTGAGGAGTCTCAGTTCATTTCTGAGTCAGCATCTTGCCTAGCCCATGGGTGGTTTTCTGATTCTGGTGTATTTATGACTGTTTTTGAATGCTCTATGTTTCCCCCCACCCACCCAAATCCACACCCCAGTTCTACTCAGGGTTTTATTAATACTTGGTCTAGTCTATGTCTCCCCCTTATTCTTTTGTCCTTGGCCCCATATATATATGGGCTTCCCCAGTGGCTTAGATGGTAGAGAATCTGCCTATATTGCAGGAAACCTGGGTTCATCCCTGTGTCGGGAGGATACCCTGGAGAGGGGACGGGCAACCCACTCCAGCATTCTTGCCAGGAGAATTTCATGGACAGAGGAGCCTGGTGGGCTATTGCACATAGGGTCGCAAAGAGTCAGACACGACTGAGCAACTAACACTCACTCCATATATATATAGTCCCCCCACAGCTGTAATAGACCCTCTAACTGCTCTTCAGTTTAAGTTTAGAGTTAAGTGGAACAGACAGCAATCTCCAAACAGCCCCCAAATAGGTTGGAACATTGCACACAGATTTTCTGTGATCACTGTGGTTTGAGGGAGGCAACTGGGAGCTGATGAAGACTGCACTGCTCCAGATAGGCAGGAGGAGGGTACAGGTGAGTGATGCACAATGAAATTCCTTGCTGCACTCTGTTCTGAATTTTTCCTAATTGCCTGTTTACTTTGTTGCTGTCGATCTTTGACTGTTTTCCAGAACTCCTATGAGGTTTTACAGCTGCTTTCTCTCTCTTTTTTAATCTTTCCTTGGGAGAATTTAGTCCTCCTAGCTCACCATTTTGCTGGCATCATAGTACATATTAAACTTTTGACTTCAACATATAACCATGTAGCATTGCATGATAATTCCCCTTACTCTTCCTGAATTTGTTATAATTTAAGTTGTTTATAGGTTATTCTTTCATGAGTAATGCTGAATAAGATAGTAAGTTAAGTGAAATATGTAAAATATGTATCAGTTGTATTATGAGAGTACTCTAAATGTTATATAACTAAGGACAAGGTATAAGCACTCAAAGTCTGCACTTTGCATATGGTGTCCTAAAGCTATTAAGAGTTAACCTCCAATAAGGACTTAGCCAAATGTTTTGGTATCCTGTTCAGGATTTCACCACTGTAAGATCTGTAAAGCAAAATAATTTTGCTGGTGGGAAATATGAAAAAGGAAATTTATGTTCTTTTAAAGTTTTAAATTTTTATTAAGGGATAGCATTTTGAAAACTCTTTATTAAACACTTTTGTATGTGAGTGTGTTTGTATGTAAGGTAGTTGTTTCAACTGATGTTTGATTGAGAGTGGCTTCATAATAGAAAAATAAAAAAGATTGCTGTGTAGAGATTCTTGTGCAACTAATGATTAATAATTATTCAGCATATCTCATCATTATTTGATATTTAAGGTTATATTGGTTAAAATTCAAATAAGTTAACTGATTTGAATTCTCTTCTTAGTCTATGGGCACTGGTTTAGTCATGCTCCTCCTACAACATATCAGCTAACATTGGATCCTGCAGCTGGGTGTTACCTTCCTGTTATTTATAACTGTGAGGGAAGAAGAAAAAAATAATCAGTCTGCTTACTCAGAGGAGAAACAGGCAATGAATCCCAAAAGGCAAGTGAAGCTTAATGATGGCCACTTCATTCCTGTCCTGGGATTTGGAACCTATGCACCTCCAGAGGTAAGAGTAGTGGTTTGGGTTGAGATATAAAAAATAGTGGATGTAATACAGTATACTTACACATATATATGGAATTTAGAATGATGGTAATGATAAACCTGTACGCAAGATAGCTAAAGAGACACAGATGTATAGAACGGCCTTTTGGACTCTGTGGGAGGGGGAGAGGGTGAGATGGGTTGGCAGAGTGGCAGTGTAACATGTGTGATATCATAAGTGAAACGAATCGCCAGGCCAGGTTTGATGCAGGATGCAGGATGCTTGGGACTGATGCACCGGGATAATCCAGAGAGAGGGTGTGGGGCGGGAAGGGGAAGGTGGGGGTCGGGATTGGGAGTTCATGTACACTCGTGGCTGATTCATGTCGATGTGTAGCAAAACGAATACAGTATTGTAAAGCAAAAAAAAAAAAAAAAAAGAATCAAGTAACACACACACACACACAAATAGTGGATGTAACATGAGTGAAAGGGATGTGGGATCTCAAGTCTCGAGTCCCCATGTGACACTAGGAGGGTCATTTGGCTCATAACCAGGCTAGAACCACGCCCTATGAAAGAGGAGAGGGCATCCAGTCTCCACTCTGCATCAAGGTCTGAGGCGTGCTCACCTGCAGATTACTCTGGGTTCCCCTCTAGTTTCCATCTCTTTCCCAATTTGGCAGAAGAGGTGAGACTTGGCCATCAAGATCACTGACTGTCAGCTGCCTTGTTTTGAGGGGGATTGCAATGATAGGGTTTCTCTTTATTTCATTACAGAACCCTTTCCTTCTTTCAAAAAGACATGATCCAGAGAAGCATTTGAGGTAGAAGGTCCTGAAGATGAGGTGACTGAAAAGTAATGGGAGAGAATTGCTTTTCTACTGTGGGATACCTGCTCAGTGTCAGGGCAGAAACACTTCAGCTATGTTTTTCCCTGTACTTCTCTTTCTGCTCGGAAACTTCTGATGGGAACTATAGTATCATTCGAGTGGGGAGGAGGATAAAACTGAGGGCATAGCACTGAGGGGACAAACTACAGTCTTACAAGCCAGGTTTTGCGATGTATTCTGGGGTTTCATTGTGTGTTTTTATTAAAGTACAGTCTGAAGTGCTTGGGCATAAGTGGGGCTAGTGGACAAGTCTTTAGACTGGAAGGCAGAAAGTTGGCTGGCTGTCCGTCTTGTCTTTAGAGCATGTAATTGTCACAAGGGACTGGTCCTTAAACTTTGTGTCTCACCGTTTTCATCTATAAAACAGATAGAAATATCCAGAGACATTTTGGAAACAGAAGACAGGACTTTGTAATACTCAGGGGATCAGGGCAAGGAAGGGTCCAGGCCGTCAATGAAATTCACTGGTTCATGGCTGAGTACATCCCCAAATGTCCGAGCATTTAAGAAAAACCAGGAGCAGACACAACAGAGGGAAGTTAGACCGGATCTAACCTCGGTCTAATCTAATGTCTCCTTGAAGTAGGAAAAATTCTGAATCACATAAAAAGAAATGGAGGACTTGTACTGGAGAAGGATTCCAAATGGGTCACAGCCACAGCCGCGCCCCACGGAGGGAGCCTAGGCGGTCCTGGTCCACATCCCAGGAAAGAACACAGGCGCCAAGAATGGTCCCGGTCCCAGGAGCGAGATGGAGAAGGAGCCGCTCTTGCTCCCCACACAGAAGGTGTTCCAGGTCCCCAAGACGACATAGATCCACATCTTCCCTTCTTGACTGAAAGAAAGAAGAGATGAAGAGAAGAAAGAAACAAAGAGCAAAGAACGTCAGATCACTGAGAAAGACTTAGAGGGCAAAACAGAGGAAGAAATAGAAACGATGGAGTTAATGGGATTTGCCTCCTTTGACTCCACAAAAGGGAAAAAGGTGGATGGCTCTGTAAATGCCTATGCCATAAATGTATCTCAGAAGAGAAAGTATAGGCAGTACATGAATCGATAAGGTGGATTCAATAGACCTTTGGATTTCATTACATGAACTGAATGAAATGTTGAAGAATGATGTTTTTTCCCTCATCTTGATCAGAACAGTGAATTTTTGTATGTAATATGCATCAAAAACAGGATCATAATCCTTCCTCCTTGTAAAGTAAGAAAATTTTATTTATGATGTGTGTAGTTCACTTACCCTGCCTCAAAAAAAGAGAAGTTAAATATTACATTTTTTTTCCTTTAGGAAATATTGTTTGAGGTAGTCATCAACCCCATTGTTTGGTCCTTATTCCTATGGAAACTTTATATGGTTTTCTCTTGGATGCTCTTTATGACTTTATAAAACACATAAAAGTAATTTGGAAGTAAGTTTCTCAAACAAAGCAATAATTTCTAAAAAAAAAAAGAAGTAGAACATTTATTCAGCATTATAAACAAAATATTCCTGCCATTTGTAACCACACAGATGAACTGGGAGAACATTAAGCTAAGTGAAATAAGCCAGAAATAGAAAGAGAAATACTACATGATATCTTTATAGGTGGATTCTCTAAAAGTGGAACTTGTATAAGCAGATAATAGAGAAATAGTGACCAGAAGCTGATGTCAAGGCTAGGAAAAATGGAGAGAGGTTGGTCAATGGTATAGATCTCAGTTATAGGATGAATAAGCCTGAACAACTGATGTATAGCACAGTGACTACAGTTAAAGATAATGTGCTATAATTGAGATTTTGTTAGATTAGATTTTAGGCCTTCTTACAAACAACCTTAATAGCATCCAGTCCCATCACTTCATGGGAAATATATGGGGAAACAGTGGAAACAGTGTCAGACTTTATTTTTCTGGGCTCCAAAATCACTGCAGATGGTGACTGCAGCCATGAAATTAAAAGACGCTGACTCCTTGGAAGAAAAGTTATGACCAACCTAGATAGTATTCAAAAGCAGAGACATTACTTTGCTGACTAAGGTCCGTCTAGTCAAGGCTATGGTTTTTCCTGTGGTTATGTATGGATGTGAGAGTTGGACTGTGAAGAAGGCTGAGCACCGAAGAATTGATACTTTTGAACTGTGGTGTTGGAGAAGACTCTTGAGAGTCCCTTGGACTGCAAGGAGATCCAACCAGTTCATTGTGAAGGAGATCGGCTCTGGGATTTCTTTGGAAGGAATGATGCTAAACCTGAAGCTCCAGTACTTTGGCCACCTTATGCGAAGAGATGACTCATTGGAAAAGACTCTGATGCTGGGAGGGATTGGGGGCAGGAGGAGAAGGGGACAACCGAGGATGAGATGGCTGGATGGCATCACTGACTCGATGGGCGTGAGTCTGAGTGAACTCTGGGTGTTGGTGATGGACAGGGAGGCCTGGTGTGCTGCGATTCATGGGGTCGCAAAGAGTTGGACATGACTGAGCAACTGAACTGAACTGAACTGATGGGAGGTGATGGATCTGTTACCTAGCTTGATTGTGATGATTATTAACTATGGATTCTTATATGAGAACATCACTTTGTACACCTTGAATAGATACAGTTTTATTTGGTGTATTCTGTGTAGTTTCTCTGGTAGACAGAGGTCTCAAATGCTTTCACTTGGTTTCCTGCTGCTTTTACCAGGCACCTTATATCTTTGTATGTAAGTATACATCTCACAGCATAAATGCTACCCATGACTACAACTTAATCTGAATCTTTTGGCTTCTAACAGCAAACCACTGAACCTGGAGGTGTTCTTGGGTCCTCTGAGTCAGCAATCAACCACTGTTTGCCTGGGGTTGAAGGGTTTCTGAGTGTCCATGGAATAACTCACTAGGAATGTTCAGGGAAACTATCATGGGTTCCTCACCACACATGTAGAACTAACCAAAGGCATAGAGCAAATTCAATCCTTGGGAACATCAAAGTTTGTTCCTTTGCAATCTCTTAATCATGTGGATATTCAACATTTTTGTTTATGTAGACTGCTAAGAGTGAAGCTCAGGAAGTCACCCAATTTGCTATAGAGGTTGGGTTCCGCCATATTGACTGTGCTCATATGTACCAAAATGAAGAGCAAGTTGGCCAGGCCATTCGAAGCAAGATTGCAGATGGCACTGTGAAGAGAGAAGACATATTCTACACCTCAAAGGTGCTGTGTGTTGAGTGTGTACAGATGTGTGCAAGTGATTTTGCCCAGGTGACAATGATATAATAGGATCATTGTTTGGTGAATAATTGTTTGGTGAACTATTCTTACATACATTCCTGAAGTATTAGAGTTCTCTGGTGGTTCAGTGGTTAACAGTTGGTGCTTTAATGCCATGAGCCCAGATGTATCCTTGGTCAAGGCAGTAATATCCCACAAGCCAAGTGGTAAGGAAAAAAAAGTTACTTGAAGTGTTATTAATACAACTTCCATTCTTTAACCTCTGCAGCTTTGGTTAACTTCCCTTCGACCAGAGTTGGTCCGACCAGCCTTGGAAAAATCACTGAAAAATCTTCAACTGGACTATGTTGATCTCTATATTATTCATACTCCAGTGGCTCTGAAGGTTAGAACTTTCTGTGATCACATCATTTTGTATCTTGTATTAGAACGTGCATCAACTTGCTTGGATGGTTGAATAAAGATTTTTCTTAGTAGGTTGAAGGGATGATTACACTAGAGTAGAATCCCCCAAACAATCATTTGTGATCATCTTTTTACTGAGTTTCTTTGAATCCCTTACAAGACTCCCAGGGAAAGGTATTAAATAATCTGAGTTTTTCTGCCTGAAAAATTTGAGAAAAAGCCAGTTCTGCACACAGTCCTGGTTATGACTCCTGAGTCTCTGGGGATTTCATGAACCAAGAGTTTGGTGCAGCTGTGGTGAGCATGACACTGCTTTACATTGAACATGATGACTTTATCTTGTCTTTCATCCTTTTACGTTGAGCAGATTTGATAGTGCTCCCCCTGGGTGCGTCTAAACCTCATTCCTTTATAGGGACTTGGAAGACCTTGCCTACACTCTTGCCTATCTTCAGGATGATGTTTGTAAATTTCACTTAGCCAATAAGAACAGTTTACTTAGAATTTTTGGTTTCAAGTTATAGAAATCAACTCAAGTCATCTAATGCAAAATCACTTAGTGGAATATGTGGATGGCAAGTCCCAGTTACAGACAGATGTTAAGAGTTGCAGTACTCTTCAGAAATGTCTCCTAATTTCTATCCCTTATCATGGCTTTGCTCATGGTATGCTGTATGTTTACTGAACATTTTCCGTTGGTGGCAAATATGGCCTTGGGGCTGTTCAAGGCTCATGGTCACGAATTTGAGAGCTTATGTGGATCTTCCACATTCCATATCCACCTAACTTGAGCCTTGCTGGTTCATATGCCTGCCCTATGGCATCTGATCCTCAGAGGGAAAAGAAAGTGATTGCAATATTTATGCTGGAAATAAAGCCCATTTAACTTATTACCAGTTCTAGCTCAAGAGAGCCATTTCAAAATAGATAAATACAAGGAACAGAAAAAATTCACAGAAATCACTGTGAGTCACTTTTAGGACCTAGAAAAATTATATTTATTACAACATATATTAAGTATAAGAGATTAGAATAAGCCTCCATCCTAAAGACACTGCTTACAACTCCACAAACAAATCACTTTGCAGATATTAGCATCTAGAAAGTTTAAATCTATCTCATGGATGTTTAATTCCTGATGCCTGTCACCCTGGATAAGTGCTGGGAAATTATTTCGTGATATCTCTAAATGCCTGCTTCTGTTCCAGCCAGGGGAGGAATTATTTCCAAAAGATGAAATGGAAAACTGATATTTGACTCAGTGGATCTCTGTCTCACATGGGAGGTGAGTCCAGGGAGGAGAGAACCAGGGGAGGAGCCAGGAGAGGGAGAACCTCCTTCCTTTCTTCCACCTGTGAGAATAGGCTATGGCCCATCAGACTCTGCATTTCATGAATCTAAGGGCTGGGATGTTGAGGTTTTGGGGAGGAAACCATTGCTGAAATGGTCACAGAGAGGAACGAAGGAGGAGAATATAGGACAGTGCAGACAGGCATGTCTTTCCTTCCATGCGATATGTCTTCTCCAGGGTTTATTCTAAGGAGGAGACAGTAATTCTTCCTGTGTCATGACTTTCCCCACTTTTTTCTTCTTGATAATCAATGCTAATTCTTGATGGATGATGGTGATTACTGATGTTTCTCAGCATTTATTCTTGCTCTATCATTCCATGTAATATTTCACCACCCCTCCCTCCCAGGCCCTGGAGAAATGTAAGGACGCAGGGCTGACCAAGTCCATTGGGGTGTCCAGCTTCAACCACAAGCAGCTGGAGAAGATCCTGAACAATCCGGGGCTCAAGTACAAGCCCGTCTGCAACCAGGTGAGCAGCTCGGCTTCTCTCCCTCCTGCTCTTCACAACCTCCCTCTTGACCTGGAGCCTGATGTCTGTTTTCCTCCCCTCCTGTTCATCCGACCTTTGTGGACAGAAGATTCTAGAGCACAGAGCCTCTGTCTGGATAGTGTGATTAGAACCCAGAATGGTATCTCTGTCTGATAAATTTGGGTGGAAAAGGTAGGGAAAGCGTCCAGGTAAATTATGGATAGAACCCAGAGGCATTTTTCTGAGATGAAAGCATGACCAGAAATTGGATGGGAAACTGCCTTGTAGCAAACCGTGTATAGGAAGGAAAACCATGAAAAGATAGAATGGGAAATAAATAAACAAAACAAATCATGTAGGAGTGGCTTAAGAATTTGTGTGGAGTTTTGATGGCTAAATCCTTAGTCTTGGGGGTCTCATCCTTTATGGGCCTTCAACAGGAGCACAGTACAAAAAAAAATGTGCTGGGGATGATGAAAACTGTCTAGGTTAGAGGGTGAAATTAAAGGTTCATGGTAATGCTAACAGTAGATAAAATATTTACTCTGAATCATTTACTCAGATGTAGAACCCATATTTTGATTACTCAATCTTGGACTTGGTCTCCCATCCATTTCCATCATAAAATTAACTATATAAACACACTTTTCTCTATTTCACTCTTGCTGTTGATATTTCAAGTTTCCAATTAATGTTACAGTTTTTCCCTCAGCATTTTTTTAACCTTTTAATCTTTCTCTGTTCTGTTACTATTACCTTTGCATATAATCTGACACTCTTCTCTTTGGGCATTCTACAGGTGGAATGTCACCCTTATCTCAATCAGAGCAAGCTGTTGGATTTCTGCAAGTCACATGATATCGTTCTTGTTGCCTTTGGTGCTCTGGGATCCCAACGAGTAAAAGAATGGTACTGAATCCTATTGAAGACAACTGGAATTTCCCCTGAAATTCAATTTTTGATGAAATAGTTTACATTGTATGGTGCTCAGATAGCTCTCATAGGCAGGGGGGAGAGCGGGAAGGGATGGAATGAATTCTTATCTTTTATCATCCCATCACCCAGGCTGTTTTCCCACATTGTATTAGCTTGTCGACTCATCAATAATAAATGTCCGCATTAAAATCTACATATAGTCCCCTAGTTGAGACCAGAGACACAGCATTGTCATGATTTACTTATTTATTAACCAAGGAACACAATTCTAAAAATAGATGTTCCAAGCCTCTTACCTTATGTCTAAAATTAGGATAATAATATGTAATTCATAGATCAATCATGTTAGAAAAAATTTCGATGAACCGTTTTTGTAAACATCTATAGTAATATAATGATGAAATACATACATGTCTCTTATTTTGAGACCTCTCAATTAGTACCTTAGAAAACTGAAATTTAAAAATGATTCCTGTTTTTTTTTTTTTTTTCTTCTTCTGTTTCTCTATTCATGCTCTTGATAATGAAGAGAAACAACCTCTCAGATTTAAAGAACAATCCGTGAGTTTGTCAGTTCTGGTCTCAACTCAATAATGCATCTGAATCACCTGCAGAGCTCTGTAAACACAGAATGGGAGGTTACACAGTTGAGGTCCTGATTCAGTTTGTCTTCAGCTAAGCCATGGAATTTGTATTTCTTACAAGATCCCAAGTGATGCTGATGCTGTTGGTCCATGGACCACACTTTGAGAAGCCCAGTCTACAGTGGACCTTCTTGGTCTGTTTGAGAAGCTGAGTCTCAGCTGAGACTCATTTGTCTCAGCTCCTCATCATTTCTGAATTTCCTTCCAGGGTGAACCTGAACCACCCCGTTCTCTTAAAGGACCCAGTTCTCTCTGCCATTGCCCAAAAGCACAAGCAAACCCCAGCCCTAATTGCCCTTTGCTACCAGATACAATGTGGGGTTGTGGTTCTGACCAAGAGTTTCAACAAGAAGCAGGTCAAAGAGAACATACAGGTGATGATGAGTGGGGCCTTGGGCAGAGGGCTCCTAGGGAATATCCTTCACGAGAGGCATTCTATGTCCATCTCTCAAGACTTTCCTTGAGTCGAGATGAGTTACCTGCTCTTTCCCATGCATGAAAGCCTTGTGTGTATTCCTGGTTTTCTCCACCTGATGTGACAACAGGAGAGTTAGCATGGCTGGAGAGGGTTACAGTTGGACAGAAAACAGAGATTTTTAACTCCAGTGCTATGTCTCCAATTTATTTTGTCACGTTGTACAAATGATATCTTATTGTCTTTGTTCCCAGTTGATGAAATTGCATTATGTGATTTTTTTAGACCTTTTTGTGTGTTTTAACAAAATACTATAGCCTGAGTGAGAAAAAAGTGAAATTTGTTTCTCACAATTCTGAAGCTGGAGGTCTGAGGTCAGGGTGCCCGTGTGGTCAAGTGAGGGCCCTCTTCCAGGTCACAGGCTTCTCCTTGTACCTTAACATGGTGGAGGGGGCCACAGAGCTGTCCCAAGTCTCTTATATGATATTTAAAAATCTCATTCATGAGGGCTCCACAATCATGTCCTAGTCACCTCTCAAAAACTCATTTTCTAACACCATCAAGATGTGAATTTTGGGGCACACATTTATGGCAGTGATCTTTAACCTCCTTTTTTAAATTAAATTAATTAATTTATTTTAATTGGAGGCTAATTATGTTACAATATTGTAGTGGTTTTTGCCATACATTGACATGAACCAGCCATGGGTGTATGTGTGTTCCCCATCCTGAGACCCCCTCCCACGTCTCTCCCCATCCCATCCCTCAGGGTCACCCCAGCACACCAGCCCCGAGCACCCTGTCTCATTCATCGAACCTGGACTGGTGATTGATTTCACATATGATAATATACATGTTTCAATGCTATTCTCTCAAATCATCCCACCCTCGCATTATCCCAAAAGACTGTTCTTTACATCTGTGTCACTTTTGTGCTCTCAATATACAGTCATCATTACCCTCTTTCTAAATTCCATATATATGCGTTAGTATACTGTATTGGTGTTTGTCTTTATGGTTTACTTCAGTCTGTATAATAGGCTCCAGTTTCACCCACCTCATTATAAATGATTCAAATGCATTCTTTTTAATGGCTGAGTAATATTCCATTGTGTATATGTACCACAGCTTTCTTTTCCATTCTCTGCTGATGGACATCTAGGTTGTTTCTATGTCCTAGCTATTGTAAACAGTGCTTCAGTGATCATTGGGGTACACATGTCTATTTCAATTCTGGTTTCCTTGGTGTGTATGCCCAGCAGTGGGATTGCTGGGTCATATTGCCATTCTATTTCTGTTTTTTTTTTTCCAAAGAATCTCCACACTGTTCTCCATAGTGGCTGTACTAGTTTTCATTCCCATCAATACTGTACGAGGAGTCCCTTTTTTCCACACCCTCTCCAGCCTTTGTTGTTTGTAGACTTGGATAGCAGCCATTCTGACTGGCGTGAAATGGTACATCATTGTGGTTTTGATTTGCATTTCTCTGATAATGAGTGATGTTGGGCATATTCCATGTGTTTGTTAGCCATCTGTCTGTCTTTGGAGAAATATCTGTTTAGTTCTTTGGCTCATTTTTTGATTGGGTCATTTATTTTTCTGGAATTGAGCTGCAGGAGTTGCTTGTATATCTTTTGAGATTAATTGTTTGTCAGTTGCTTCATTTGCTATTATTTTCTCCCATTCTGAAGGCTGTCTTTCCACCTTGCTTATAGTTTCCTTTGTTTTGCAGAAGCTTTTGATTTTAATTAGGTCCCATTCATTTATTTTTGCTTTTATTTCCAATATTCTGGGAGGTGGGTCATAGAGGATCCTGCTGTGATTTATGTAAGAGAGAATCCCTCGGACTACAAGGAGATCCAACCAGTCCATTCTAAAGATCAGTCCTGGGTGTTCATTGGAAGGACTGATGCTAAAGCTGAAACTCCAATACTTTGGCCACCTGATGTGAAGAGTTGACACTTTGGAAAGGACTCTGATGCTGGGAGGGATTGGGGGCAGGAGGAGAAGGGGACAACAGAGGATGAGATGGCTGGATGGCATCACCAACTCGATGGATGTGAGTTTGAGTGAACTCCAGGAGTTGGTGATGGACAGGGAGGCCTGGCGTGCTGCAGTTCATGGGGTTGCAAAGAGTCAGACACGACTGAGAGACTGAACTGAACTGAGACTGTGACAACTATCTCAGCACAGCTCTATGATCCCAAGCCAGTGAGTCAGTTTTGTTACTCAGTCGTGTCTGACTCTTTGCAACCTCATGGACTGCAGCATGCCAGGCTTCCCTGTCCATTGCCAACTCCTGGAGTTTACCCAAATTCATGTCCATCAAGTTGGTGATGCCATCCAACCATCTCATCCTCTTTCCTCCCCTTCTCCTCCTGCCTTCAATCTTTCCCAGCATCAGGGTGTTTTCCAATGAGTCAGCTCTTTGCATCAGGTGGCCAAAGTATTGGAGTTTTAGCTTCAGCATCAGTCCTTCCAAAGAATATTCAGGAATTATTTCCTTTACGATTGACTGGTTTTATCTCCTTGAGTCCAAGGGACTCTCAAGAGTCGTTTCCAACACCACAGTTCAAAGCATCAGTTCTTTGGCACTCAGTTTTCTTTATAGTCCAACTCTTACATCCATACATGACTACTGGAAAAACCATAGCTGTGACTAGATGGACCTTTATCAGAAAAGTGATGTCTCTGCTTTTTAATATGCTATCTAGGTTTGTCATAGCTTTTCTTCCAAGGAGCAAGTGCCTTTTAATTTCCCAATTATGATCCCAAGCTAGGGAGTAGGAAAAAATCCTCTTCATGTCTAGACTCAAAACTAACTCACCATTTCTTCTGGCAAATTTCACTGCCCAGTGCAAGTTATGGGTCAGGCCAAGTCAAGGGTCAATTATATGGTCCCCTGAAAAATTGTTTTTGTGTTTGCATTCAAATTTGGCTCTGAAATACACCTGGAACTGATTTTCTAACATGATATAAAATGATTACCTATATATATATTTTATTTAAATGGAAATCTAAGTGTCCACATTTTCCACTGATTTTCACTGCCAACTGTGTCATATATCAAATGTTCATAAATACATTTCTGGCCTCTCCCTTATATTTAACTATTCAGTTTTCTGTACTGTGTTAAAAAAGTATAAAATAAATGTTGCTTCTCAGAATGGTATATTCTTCTTCTTTAAGGCTATCTTGACTGCTCTTGACTAACTATTTCTTATTTCAAACTTAGTGTCACTTTACTGAATTCCACAAAATATTACATGTTTAAGTCTTTGGTTCATGTTGCACTGAAACACTACATCACTTTGGAGAAAATGAATTTCTTGATAAAACTGAGCTTTCTGTTTCAAAATTATGATATGAAATTTTAATTATATTAGGTGTTCTCTAATGTGTAAAACACTTTTCATAACTTTCTCCACAAAGGTATATACATAAAGCTTTTTAGATTCAATTATAGGTAATGAGTATGTTTGATATCATATTCTTGAATAGGCTTTCATGGAGGAGCCTCCTTCTGACACTGCTTCAGCTGAGTGTTGTCACCCTAGGGCATGTTGGGGAGAGTTAATCAGTCTAATGTTAGCTCAGGTTCAGTATCGAGTCAGGAGTGTCCAACCACTGTGCTTGGTAAAAGAAGATTTTGATTTGTTTGTTTTTTCAAGTGATTCACTTAGAAATATAAGGGACTGATGCACTGTAACATTTGTGAGATGGACAGAGAAGGAGAAGGCGTGGGAAGGAGAGGTGAGAACTCAGCAGAGGCTCCCAGGCTTGTTCACCTGGAAGCTGAAGACAGACGTGGCTTCCCTGTCCCCTCTTCTTGTCTCCATCCAGTGGGAAAGTCTTCCAGCCCCTAGGGGGACGCCAGTTCCTGGGGGGAGTTAACATGGTTTTTTCCTTTCTTCCAGGTGTTTGACTTTGAACTGAGTCCAGAAGACATGAAAGCAATTGATGGCCTCAACAGAAATAGAAGATACTATGAATTTTTACTGTAAGTGACTTGCAGTTGTTTCACACATGTTATTTTCTGTAGCAGGCAGTTCAGTAGGGGAACTAAGCTTTTTAAAGCTTAATTCTTGGAAGACAGTCCTGATTTCCAGCATAGGAATAAACCAGGGGCTTTCTGCAGACCTCACACCAGAGGTTTCCCCTAGGGCTTCATCTCGGACTAACCAAAATGTGATTGGGGCCCAGAACAGCACATCAATAAAATCCTGAGTTTCACATCATAGTGAATTCACTACTTTGTACCCTCGATCCCTGTGCCTGGTGTACCTCCTCTCAGGGCTGAGAGACTCAGGAAACAGAAGACACAGTGTCTGCAGCCCAGTGTTCATTCAAGGACTTGTGAACATGTTTCATCTTTAATTCTTTCTACATCAGGGGAAAATAATTATATTAATAATAATAATGTGATAATGAATCCATCATGCATTACATTCTTGTTTTGTTGTTTTTGTTTAATCTCTAAGTCCTATATGACTCTCTACCATCCCATGTGCTATAGCCCAATAGGCTCCTCTGTTCTTGGGAATTCCTGAGCAATAATACTGGCGTGGATTGCCGTTCCTCCTCCAATGGATCTTGTGACCCTAGGGATTCAACCCAGATCTCCTGCTTGGCAGGTGGATCCTTAACCACTGAGCAACCTGAGAAGAAGGCATTCATATTATGCCTAACAAAATTACAAAATGTATTGTTGATATTTTTTGTGAAGATGGTCCCATGAAATCCAATGTGCATCTGTGTTACGAAGTTACAGGGGGCCTGCTTCCACTGTGTCCCCTAAGTGTCTGGTGGATTTTCTCCCGTATGGGCATTTTTTCTTCAAACCATCATCCATTTCTTTCAAATTGGTCTCTTCATTGGCCTTTTTTCCCCTAACTCCCACATCCTCACCCTTGTTATCTCACAAAACTGAATTACCAGTAGATAAAGACCCTCCAGTGAGTGACTGCTGTGTCCTTAGCAGGACACACCCAGGTAAGATCATCTGGGTCTTCTGCTTTCTTGAGGAAAGACTCACACCTGTGTTGTATTTGTTCATCAGTGATCCATCACTGTGGAGTCCCTACCTCCTGTACTTTGACTTAGTCACTAACATGGGATTCCAGCTGCCTAATTACTGCAGGAGGATATCAAGGCTGAAGAGACAGATGACTGATCAAACAGGGAGAAGTTGGAAGGGAGTTTAGAGAGAAAGGAATACAAATTATTGGTAAAATGAAGATTTTGTTTCCAATGAAGGATCTCAAAACACTCCCTATTGCTTGTAAAGCTGTATCATGCTTCTGAGAAAAGCCATGATAATAGAAAAAATGTGGAAGGTTATTTTTCTGTACTTAGGGGCTCTTAAGTATAATTCTATGTTCTTCTTCATTAGAGTGTGAATGCCTAGATTTGCTCATCTTTGTGGGCTTGGGTCAACAGCACAGCTACTGGCACTTGGAATCGCTCAGAGTGCACTTTTTAATGAACTGAAAAGGACAAATTCAGAAAGAAAAGTAAAAAGACAAAAAAAAAAAAAAGGAAAACAGCAGCAATACTAAAACAATTGTTTTAATACACTATAAATTAAGGAAGGAATATCCCACTTTGAGCTATGTAATTATTCAGGTGCTTGTGGCAGCTCTTCAGTAGATGACAGGTTCCAGGCACTCTGCATTTTTGGAATGTTCATTTGCTTACCCATACACCATGGGCGTATGAAAAAGGGCAACTAATTTGTTCACTGTGCACCTTTTCATCATCTAGGGGTAGAAGTTTCACCTGTGTCTGAAATGATTGCTACAGTTACTGCCTGATCTTGTGGTCTCTTATAAATTGTAACGAGTCAAACTACCTGTCACTGTGGAGTGAATATTGCATGTGGATGTTGGGACTGGACGTGCAGGTGCGGTGTGCACATGGAGCAGACACTTGCACGTGTGCTTGTCGGGGGAGAAGGAGGGACGTGTTTGTAGATTTAGAGTTTTAGCCCATCCTGACCACATCATAGAGTAATGCTCTATGACAACATGACTGATTTAATAAATGAATCCTTTTCCTTCTCTTTCAGTGGTGTTGGTCACCCTGAGTATCCATTCTCTGAAGAATATTGACTCTCAACTCTCACTGAGATTCTTCGAGAATTTCTTGCATCTAGGGTGATGAAGATTTTTGTACTTGGTGGAGGTACTTAATGAAGTGTCTGTGCCAGGAGCCAGCATGAGGAATCCTGCCCATGACAAAGGTCATGAGGAAGGAGGCCTGACAATATGCAAAGGCGGGATCAAGCCTCAGGGGTCCCCCTGGAGATTCTCGAGCATCTACCCCCGAAACCAAAATCTGTCTGTTATACTACACTCTTCTGACATTAACAGGGGCTATCGCCAACCACCTTTCTCTGGAAAATTAACTTAGAACTCCAGATAATAGTCTCCTGCATATAAAGAGAGTCAAGGGAGTGTCTCAGGTCAAACCTCTCTACTGGCAGACTAGCTTGTGTGACAGGATTATCCACACTCTTGCTACTACATACATGATTGTTTACAACCTCTCATCCATAAACAGCACAGAGAGTTTGGAGTATTTTGAAAGTTTTAGTTAGCATAGGGTTTTTCTAAAGATAAAATCATGTTGGTGAAGGGTTTCATTGCTGAGTTAGTGATTGCCGCCAGGCCTCCATATCCTTAGGCACCTGGGAGTATGTTAATCAATGTAATTGGAATGTAGAAAAAGAAATATAGTAGTTTTGAGGTTAGCAATACTAGACTTTTGAGTTAATGATTTTTCTCTTTGTTATAGATCACTGTACTCCTCTTTCTTTGTTGTAAATCATTGTGTCCTTGCTATGTAAGAATGTAACTTTATCACTATCTTGGAGAAGGCAATGGCACCCCACTCCAGTACTCTTGCCTTGAAAATCCCATGGATGGAGGAGCCTGATAGGCTGCAGTCCATGGGGTCCCTAAGAGTCAGACATGACTGAGCGACTTCCCTTTCACTTTTCATTGGAGAAGGAAATGGCAACCCACTCCAGTGTTCTTGCCTGGAGAGTCCCAGGGACAGGGGAGCCTGGTGGGCTGCCATCTATTGGGTCGCACAGAGTGGGACACGACTGAAGTGACAGCAGAAAGGGAAAACAAGTTTTCTGATCGACTAACCTTATCAATAGAAAGAAAGGTGGGGCCATAAAATGTTAATCGGTCTCCAGACCAGAAGATATTTTAAACAAACATAAGACCCTTGTAAGAACAAAGATATGCTGAGAACACTGTCTTTAGATAAGGGTCGGAGCAGCTGACCTTGTGTGACTCTGTTTCTTACATTTATCTCTATGTACAACTAAAAGTATAAAAGTGGACCTGGAAAATAAAGAAACAGACCAGTTCCTGAAAAGACTGGTTTCCCCTGTGTGGTCTTTTCTCGTTCTCTTCTTTTCTGGCTGAATTCCCATCTGGAGCGCGGAGGCTCCCCAACTCTACTAATTTTGCCTGGGCTTCTAAGATCTGAACTGGGAGGCACTTTGTGTCTCTGCTCCTTCGGGAGACTGAGAAGACGCCTGTGGGCTACGTTCAGTTCAGTCGCTCAGTCGTGTCCGACTCTTTGCGACCCCATGAATCGCAGTACGCCAGGCCTCCCTGTCCATCACCAACTCCCGGAGATCACTCAGACTCACGTCCATTGAGTCCATGATGCCATCCAGCCATCTCATCCTCAGTCGTCCCCTTCTCCTCCTGCCCCCAATCCCTCCCAGCATCAGAGTCTTTTCCATTGAGTCAACTTTTCGCATAAGGTGGCCAAAGTACTGGAGCTTCAGTTTGAGCATCATTCCTTCCAAAGAAATCCCAGGGTTGATCTCCTTCAGAATGGACTTGTTGGATCTCCTTGTAGTCCAAGGGACTCTGAAGAGTCTTCTCCAACACCACAGTTCAAAAGCATCAATTTTTCTGCGCTCAGCCTTCTTCACAGTCCAACTCTCACATCCATACATGACCACAGGAAAAACCATAGCCTTGACTAGACGGACCTTAGTCGGCAAAGTAATGTCTCTGCTTTTGAATATACTATCTAGGTTAGTCATAACTTTTCTTCCAAGGAGTAAGTGCCTTTTAATTTCATGGTTGCAGTCACCATCTGCAGTGAATTTGGAGCCCAGAAAAATAAAGTCTGACACTGTTTCTACTGTTTC
>SJXQ01011339.1:0-25730 GCA_006408695.1 Aepyceros melampus
TGATCCACACAGTCAAAGGCTTTGGCATAGTCAATAAAGCAGAAATAGATGTTTTTCTGGAACTCTCTTGCTTTTTCCATGATCCAGCGGATGTTGGCAATTTGATCTCTGGGTCCTCTGCCTTTTCTAAAACCAGCTTGAACATCAGGGAGTTCACGGTTCACGTATCGCTGAAGTCTGGCTTGGAAAAATTTGAGCACTCCTTTACTAGCATGTGAAATGAGTGCAATTGTGTGGTAGTTTGAACATTCTTTGACATTGGCTTTCTTTGGGATTGGAATGAAAACTGACCTTTTCCAGTCCTGTGGCCACTACTGAGTTTTCCAAATTTGCTGGCATATTGAGGGCAGCACTTTCACAGCATCATCTTTCAGGATTTGAAATAGCTCAACTGAATGCCATCACCTCCACTAGCTTTGTTCATAGTGATGCTTTCTAAGGCCCACTTGACTTCACATTCCAGGATGTCTAGCTCTAGGTGAGTGATCACACTATCATGATTATCTGGGTCATAAAGATCTTTTGTACAGTTCTTCTGTTTATTCTTGCCACCTCTTCTTAATATCTTCTGCTTCTGTTAGGTCCATACAATTTCTGTACTTTATCAAGCCCATCTTTGCATGAAATGTTCCCTTGGTATCTCTAATTTTCTTGAAGAGATCTCTAGTCTTTCCCATTCTGTTGTTTTCCTCTATTTCTTTGCATTGATAGCTGAGGAAAGCCTTCTTTTAGGCATCTACAATTGTGGAAAACTTTCTTCAGGATTGTGACTAACTCTTAGCATCACGTAGTATGCTTAACTACAATATTTAGTCAGAAAACATGATAAAACATAAGAGTAAGTCTTTTTTTTTAACTTGCAGTTAATATATACTAAGGTAACAAACCATTTTATAACTTTACTTAGATCTACTGTCTTAATGTTTTCAAAGGGTACTTTAATGTGAGTTAAGGGAATTATTTAATACAAGTTAGTATATTCTTTGAAAAATTAGTCATCATCTATAAACTAAATTATAAAATTACACTACAGTATGTATTTTTAAAAGTTTTGAATATTCTGTTTTATATGGAAAACTGAAGCTGTAACTTTTTTTTTTAGGTTTTGGTAGTCTAAATTACCACTTAATAGATAACAGATATTTTATTTAAATGTAATTGGTTAAATGAAATGAAAATCATAAACAGTTGTTGTGACTTTCAAATTTCAAATATTTTTCTGTCTTCATTCTGAAGATTGACTTAAAAAGTATTTGGTCAACTGGGTCTATAATATGGAAACAACCTAATTATGATTAGCAAAAATTTTCCTAACAGAAACTGAAAAACATTATTAAAACCAGCCTGCATCAACATGTTAGTATTTAAAAATTTTAAAAATGCAAATTTGATTTGATTTGATGAGCATAAAATGTTATTGATATTCACATGTATTAGTATTCATAAATAGACACAATCAAATAGTTTCTAAAAATTTAATATGATGAAATTTCAAATAAATGTAGGACAAGGTAGTATACACCAAAGCCCATTTTTAAGCATTATTGCTAATTAGAAAAATTAATTTAGTACAACCAGCCTTTATGAGAACTTACTAAAAATATTCAGTTGGCTAATTCCATCTCAGTAACCATGTTGTTATTGTTGTTATTTAGTTGCTAAGTCATGTCCAACTCTTTTGCAACCCCATGGACTGTAGTCCTCCAGGCTCCTCTGTCCATGGGATTTCCCAGGCAAGAATCCTGGAGTGGTTGGCCATTTCCTTCTCCGGGGGATCTTCTTGACCTAGCGATTGAACTGGCTTCTTTTGCGTTGACAGGCAGATTCTTTACCACTGAGCCACCTGGGAAGCCCCTTCTTCCGAAAAAAGAGCAAAATGTGTTATTGTGCAGTGCAATAGAGATGATGTGTCTCCCTGTGGCAAAATCAGGTGGCTTAACTGTCCACTAAAATAGGTGCAGGCTCCTAAATCTCCCAGGTTCATGTCCTGTAATACAACCCACTGTTTGGGCAGATGTTGTACTCTAGGTATTCCTATCGCTGTGAGTAGCAGAGTCCTTTGTCTGTGACCTGAGAGTCTGTATCTTCTGCCAGCCTGCCTGAAACTTATAAGCTGACACATTGAGTAACATCTCAGATCCTTCACAGTTCTCGACACTAGGATTTATTCTTTTGTGTCTGGTTTCTTTGTTGTTGTTCACTAAATTGTGCTAACGTTTTGTGACCCTATGGACTGCAGAACCTCAGGCTTCACTGTCCTTCGCCATCTATCAGAGCTTGCTAAAACTCATGTCAATTGAGTCAGTGATGCCATCCAGCCATCTCATTCTCTGTTGTCCTCTTCTCCTTCTGCCCTCAATCTCTTGCAGCATCAAGGTCTTTTCTGATGAATGAGCTCTTCGCATCAGGTGGCCAAAGAATTGGAGCTTCGGCTTCAGATCAGTCCTTCCAATGAATATCCAGGGTTGATGTCCTTTTGGACGGACTGGTTTAATCTCCTTGGTGTCCATGGGACTCTTAAAGAGTCTTCTCCAGCATCACAGTTCAAAAGTATCAATTCTTTGGTGGGGTTTCCGGTGTAGCTAAAATGATGAAGAATCTGCCTGCAGTTCAGGAGAGCTGGGTTCTATACCTGGGTTGGGAAGATCCCCTGGAGAAGGGCATGGTAACCCACTCCAGTATTTCTGCTTGGAGAATTCCATGGAGAGAGGAGCCTGGCAGGCCACAGTCCATGGAGTTGCAAAGAGTCAGACATGACTGAGAGACTTTCACTTTCAGCCTTCTGTATGGTCCAGCTCTCACATCCATACACAAGTACTGGAAAAAAACATAGCTTTGAGCATACAGACCTTTGTTAGCAATGTCTCTGGTTTTTAATATGCTAAGTTTATCATAGCTTTTTTCTCAAGGACCAAGTGTCTTAATTTTGTGTCTGCAGTCACCATCCGCAGTGATTTTGGAGCCCAAGAAATTAAAATCTTCCACTGTCTCTTTAGCTTAATGTTTTTTAGAATTACCCATGTTGTTTTACAAGTTAATAATTAGTATTTTTTAATTGCTGAGTTGTACTAATTGCATGATTATATCAAATTTGCTTATCTGTTCATTTGTTGATGTACATTTGAATTGGTAGTCTAGAAAGTCAAAGTCCACACCTTTTCTAAACAGTCATTACATGTAATCCAATAGAGATATTTATAAAATGCTGTTATAATACAGAAGAAGCAGTGATTAATTATGCAAAAGAAAATCTTACACGTGGGTTGACACTTGAGTTGGACCTTGAAGAATGAGTCTCTAATCTTGAGAGTATAGAAACCTGACCTATTGACCTTTTAGGGAAAAAAAAAATACCAGAGCTCTACTCAAGTGTCTCATCTTGGCATTTTATATGTAACAGTGAATAAGAATTTTCTCTTTTATTTCAAAAAGTTGTATGCTTCATTTGAAAGTGAGGGAATGACCCTGTTGTTTCTAAGTGTTATCCAGACTTTACTTCACTCTTCATTCAGGTCATCAGCCTGGGCAGTCACTCATGGCCCTACAAAGTTTTGAGGGGTTATTGGGGTGCTATCCACCCTGCCATATTAATCAATGATAATTTAACATGGGTTATTTATGTTTTCCCAATGTTATGTGCGGAGAAGGCAATGGCACCCCACTCCAGTACTCTTGCCTAGAAAATCCCATGGACAGAGGAGCCTGGTGGGCTGCAGTCCATGGGGTCGCTGAGTCAGACATGACAGTGACTTCACTTTCACTTTTCATTTCCACGCATTGGAGAAGGAAATGGCAACCCACTCTAGTGTTGCCTGGAGAATCCCAGGAACAGCAGAGCCGTCTATGGGGTCGCACAGAGTCGGACACAACTGATGCAACTTAGCGGCAGCAATGTTATGTGAAGAAAAAGTAAGAGCATCTTTAGGACATATTCCTATTTTTATTGATTTACAACCTACAATCCCAACAAGTGTACTTGTTTGGCAACTGGAGCTTCAAAACAAGTTTTCCTGAATCTCTAGTCTTTCATACAAGCAGAAAGCTGACCTGCATTCTCTCCAGTGTAGAAACCCCTCAAGCAGCTGCTACCCAGCCCATGTTCCAGCCTCCAGCCTCTCGGTACTCTTGCCAGACAAGTCCTGATTCAGAGGACTGTTGATGACAGTATTTGTAGTTCTATATATTCTGACTGACCATAATTCTTAGGTCTTTGACTTGATTCTTTAATTAAAATGATTTCTCTTAGAAACACATGTTTGGAGCTCAATGTATATCTTATATGAAGGAACTCTTTGAAAAAATATTCTTGTTATAATTTCATAATGAAAGAGATAAGAGTAGCATATATGAAATAATTAGTAATTAATTATTCCACTGAAAATGAGTGCATTTATTAATTAGTAATCAAGAAGTATATAGATAGTGGTTGGAGGTAAAATCTGGAACCAAACTGCCTGGTTTGAGTTGTTGCTCTACTATACTGCTTTGTGACCTTGCATGAATTCCTTGATTGCTTTATACTTTCTGTAATATGAAGATAATAACAATGGTATCTATTTTGCAAGGTTATTGTGAGAATTACATAAACCAACAAGTGTGATGCACTTATGATATCACCTGGTGCATGGTAAGAATTATGTGTTTGCTGTTGTTGTGTTGATGAAGAAGATTATTTTAGTTGTAGTAAGTTTCAAAAAGGAAGAGGTAAGAATAAGCACTGTGTGTTTGTGTTGTGTCACAGATTTGGATAACTATTTCATGGAGTGCTTATTGAGGGGCAATGAACAATAAATTGGAAAGGTAAAATGGATTAGATTATGATACTTTGAAAATGAGGTTAAATTTAAACATAATGTGCCATACAGTTGGAAGCAATCGAAGGTTCTGGACTATATAAAATACATGTTTAAGAATTACTAGTCTGAAAGTAGCACTGAGAGAAAGTCCTTAGAAGCATCAAACTAGACTAGGGTTTAGAATGAAGTCATATAGACGTGAGGCAAAGGGGTGGTATGAGGGTAGAGCTCAGCTAGGTGGAATAAAGAGAATGAGGAGCCTGGGGAAAAAGGATCTTCTAGTTGTGGGAACAAAAATAATACTATTGTTAACTATTGGTTTAGCTGGGCAAGGGCTTCCCAGGTGGTGCTAGTGATAAAGAACCCACCTACCAATGCAGGAGACATGAGACTTGGGTTGGATCCCTGGGGTGGGAAGATTCCCCTGGAGGAGGGCACGGCAACCCACTCCAGTATTCTTGCCTTGAGAATCCCATGGATAGAGCTGCCTGGTGGGCTACAGTCCATGTAGTCACAAAGAGTTGGATACAACTGAGTGGCTAACACTTTCACTTTTCACTTCTTTAGCTGGGCAGGAGAAAATGATACTGAATCTGGATTATTTAGTGATCTGTTAATGATAAAACTGACCTTTATACTATTACAAGATTCTGAATGGCTTCTGAATCTCAAAGCAAGACTGAATTGTGTTTATTGTAGTTTTGATGAAAGTATTAATATGATTATTTTTCTAGTTAATTGGAAATTGACCATCTGTCCTTGTTTTAAAAGATATTGCTACTAAGTCACTTCAGTTGTGTCTGACTCTGTGCGACCACATAGACGGCAGCCCACCAGGCTCCCTCATCCCTGGGATTCTCCAGGCAAGAACACTGGAGTGTTCCTGCCATTTCCTTCTTCAATGCATGAAAGCAAAATGAAAGTGAAGATATTACTAGATATAAAAGATAAATATATATAAAATATAAATATATAAAAGATATTACTAGACTTCATATTTAATTAACCCAAGTGTTACATTTCATAACCCTGTTGAAAGGCAGAATTTTTCTGCAGCCCTGAAAGCATGTTTCATTTTTCTTCTTACTCTGATTGTAATTGAAATTGTGCTAATACTTGAATTTTTATAAGTGACTCTTCATGTAATGTCTGCTTTTTATGTTTAATTCTGAAATCCTGAAGCAGCTCAATGAAAATACTGTTAGACTATTTCCTCAATAGTCTTGTTAATTTTATCTTATACATTTTTAAGACAGTGTTAAAGTATGATGGGACTTCCCTGGTTCAGACAATAAAGAATCTGCTTGCAATGCAGGAAACCTGAGTTTGATCCTTGGGTCAAAAGGATCCCCTGGAGAAGGGAATGGCAACCCACTCCAGTGTTCTTGCCTGGAGAATTCCTTGGACAGAGGAGCTGACAGGCTACACTCCATGGTGTTGCAAAGAGTTGGACACGACTAAACAAATAACACACACACAGAAACTATGATGTAATAAATATTTAAGTGCTCACTCTTTGTTCTGTTATTGCTGTATTTGTCCCTTCAGTTTTGAGGAAAGCTAGTAAGTATACACTGTGGTCTGTACACGGAGATGGTGTTAGTAGGAAGCACTGTAGTTCGTTGGGAAAAAAAGGAAAAGAGAACATCCTTAGGATCCAGAGTAAAATAATATCTGCTCAGATACTTGCTGAACTTCCCTGGTGGCTCAGTTGGTAAAGAATCTAGACAAGGGTTTGACCTCTGGGTCAGGGAGATTCCCCGGAGAAGGGGATGGCTACCCACTATAGTATTCTTGCCTAGAGAATTGCATGGACAGAGGAGTCTGGTGGGCTACAGTCCATGGGTCACAAAAAGTTGGACACGGCTGAATGACTTTCATTTTCTCTCTCAGATTTGCTAGGTTTATGGCTGAAGCAAGTCACCTTAGCTGTTTGGATCCTATATATTGTAAGAACATCAGCTGTATATTTTAATGATCTTGTCAGGGATTATATGGAATTATATGGACTATAAAAATCTATGGAAAGGACTTCTCTGGTGGTCCAGTGGTTAAGACTTTACCTTCCAATGCAGAGAGTGCAGGTTCAATTCCTGGCCAGGGAACTAAGATCCCAAATGCCACACAGCCAAAAAACCGAAACATAAAGCAGAAGAGCTACTGTAAAAATTTTCATAAAGACTTTAAAATGGTCCATATTAAAAACATAAGAAAAGTATGAATTTCAGATTATATGGAATTTGTGAGAGGCCTTTATATATAAATATTAGTAATTATTAGTATTTTTTGCAAGGTAATGTGTCAGACATGTTAAATCGTTATGGGTTCCAGTTCTTACAGTTGTCACTCCCTGGCTTTTCTCTCTCTCATTTCATTCCATTGCCATATAAATAAATGTACCCTTGCTTGAGTTATTCAGCTTTGCATTTTCCCCTACCCTAGATCTCATGAAAGGTGAATTTGGGATTTGCATGAATAATTTTCCAGCATCTAGGGGAGCCTTACTGAGCTAAGCAGGTAACTACAGATTTTGGCACCTGGAGTGAGGCAGCAGATGTTAGTTAAGCTGTAATAAAATTATCAGGACTTAACTTTGTACTTTTTCCAACTGAAATGACACAGCGCTCCATAGTTTCTTTTTTATAAGGCAAAACGTCACTTGTCCTTTTCACTGCTGATTTTCTCATGAAGGACCAAAGACACAGGCCTCATTTTTGTTCCCCTGGGTTAAGAGTATGCTGAACAAGGCAGGCATCTTTATTTCCAGCCCTCTGCAAAGAACAGACAACCTGTAATTTCTCAGGTTTTCAATTGACTGCCTTCAATCTGCTAAAGGGGAAAGAGCAACAAATCAATGTGGCAAGAAGTTCACATGGAAGTGTCTGCCAAGTATTAGAATTTTAACTCAAAATGAAAAATCTGTGCATAAATATCAAGGTAAAAATATATTACTGATAATCTGGAAAATAAGTCTTCATCTATATAGACATTTATGTATATAATTGAAGAACATAATTTGTGTATATATATTATATGTACACATATGTGTATTTATTCTTATGACAAAGTTTTATGACTCAGATCAATTTTTCTCATGGAATTTTTAAAATATGTATAGTATTCTATGCTAAAGTTTATTTTTATGAAATATTTTATGTAAAATTTGTAAAATTTATTTTTATGTAATATTTCAGCCCATATGTAATCACAGCCCAACTGTGACTAAGACACAATCGATAGCCACACTGCCTAGGTTTGATTGCATGGCTGTTTTCATTAGCAGTAGAATTCTAGGTACTTTGTAGTACTTTAGGTTCCCTATCCATAAAGTAGAAATAATAATCATGCTTCATAGAACTGTTGTGAGGATTAAATAAGTGTATACATACATATACATATCCATGTACACATATTACTTAGAATAGTCAGCATATAGTAAATGCTATATATTGTTTGGGCTTCCCTGGTGACTCAGCTGGTAAAGAATCCACCTGCAATGTGGGAGACCGGGGGTCAATCCCTGGTTTGGTAAGATCCTCTGAAGAAGGGAAAGGCTACCCACTCCAGTATTCTGACCTGGAGAATTCCATGGACTATACAGTCCATGGGGTCACAAAGAGTCAGGCACAACTGAGTGACTTTCACTTTTGCTCCATATATTGTTTAATAAACAAGTAAAATCACATTTCTATAAAAAAGCAGAGAAAATATCATATATATTTCATTGGTAGTTGTTTTTATAGTCTTCTAAATTAAGGTATGCCATTTTTGAAAATCAAATGATACAATGATAAAATGTGTAGCAATTCAATATAAAGGGCCAGGAATAGAACAAGAATTCTACTCTATTTATTGTCTTTTTTCATTTAGAAGTCTTAGCAGTAAATGAAGTAGAACAGTTTTCCTACTAATCCTTTTACCTTTAGAAGTATAATGCTGTCAAAAGACCATTTCTAAGACTCACAACATTGTATTAATAGAATTAGCAGAAATCTTAAATACTGAATAGTTCATTCAGTGTCTTTATTTGGGTGCTTAGAGGACTGAGGCTGAGAAAATCAAATGCCTTTCTCAAGGTCAGGTAGCTATGTAATTTCAAAGACATGCTTCCTAAGTTCTAGTGTGGTGCCTTTTCGACTACAGCAGTATACTTGAAACTTACTTATGGTGATCCAGTGAAGAACAAAATCTGCTCCTCTTTTGAGTCAGCACTCAGTAAGGCATATGGGTTGTGTAACTTTTTGTTTTGATATACTTTCACATTTACAGAAAAGTTATAAGCATAGTACTAGGAATTCCTAACACCCTTAACCCCAAGTCACCAATTGTTTACATTCTGTTTCATTTATCATTCTTTCTATAGGTGTGTGTGTGTGTATGTGTGTGTGTATGTGTGTGTGTATACATACACATATATATGTGTGTGTTTATGATTATTTCTGAATTGTTTGTAAATAAATTGAAGACATCTTATACCTTTTAAAATACTTGATTTGTATTTCCTAAAAACAAGTCACATAACTGCATTAATAACATAATTATCAATGATCAAAATGAGAACATTTAAATTTGATAAAATAATATCCACAGTTTATATTTAATTTTTTGTCAATTTTCCTAATAATGTGCTCTCTCTCTGTATTTTGTTTTGACTCAGAATTTGAGCCAGGCTCAAGCACTGTGTTGAGTTATAATGTCTAATTAGAACAGCAGAGATTGTGCATAAATTTCAAGTGTATAGTTCATGAGTTTAGACATATGTCTACACCCATGTAACTCATATTCCATAAAGATATTCATTTCTATCACCTTAGAAAGTCTCTGTGCCCCTTCCCATCCCCTCCAGAGTAGTCATTTTTCTGATTTCTATCACCACAGACTGGCTTGGCCTATTCTAGAACTTTATATAAATGGAACCATGAAATGTATATTCCTGTATCTGGTTTCATTTACTCATTATAATAACTATGAAATTCATCTATGTTGTTATGTATATATGTAGTTTTTTCTTGTTATTGCTAATGGTATTTCACCATATGATTTCTTTATCTACTCACTTGTTGATGAGCATCAGGTTATTTCTAATTGAGGCTAACATAAATAAAACAGTTATAAGCATTTTTGTACAAATAGTTTTGTGAGCATATGGATTTGAGTTCTCTTGGTTAAGCTTTAGTGATCAGAATTGGTAAATTGTAGATAAAATTTATGTTTAACTTTATAAGAAATTGCCAAACTTTCTATCAAAGTGGTTGTTTTATTTATGCTCTTACCAGCAATGTCTGAAAATTCTGGTTTTACAGAGATATGGCTCCATATCCTGACCAACATTTGGTGTCATCAGCTGTCTTCAAATGTAACCATTCAAATGTTTATGTAATGATATTTCATTGTGATTTTAGTACACATTTCTTTGATAACTGATGGTGATGGGACTTTTCTGTGAGACTATTGGAGATCTGTATATCTTCTTTTGTAAAGGGTTTATTTAATTTCTTTTCATTTTCTAATTTTTTTGGTCTGTTTGTTAGTGAGTTGTAGAAATCCTTATATATCATCATGATGTGAATGATGCTGAACAAAGTAGAAGAGCAGTCAGATATTTTCATTTTGACATCTCCCCAATTTCCTCAAATTAAAATGAAAAAGTTGGATTTTTAATACCTCAATAAAATAAACCACTGGGAGAGAAACTGTGGTTCAGTGATTAGGGCAAGATTTATACACTTAGAGTGCCCAGTATTTTTCCAGAACTTTAAAGCTCTAGGTTGATGTTCAATCCACAGGATTACTTGACCAAAAAAAAAAAAAGAGAGAGGAGAAATGGTTCTTACTGGAAATCATTAAGCACCTCAAGGCTTGCATTTGAAGGAAAAACTTTGAGCGTTCATTGTAGACAATGACTATACCAGCCAAAGTTGCCTACTTGTATAATATTTTCTTTGAAATGTGATTAAATTAAAAGCTGGCCCCCATAGAGAGCCTTGATATGATAATGCAATCGACAGCATATCTGATTTTCCTGGGTTGACCCCATTAAAGAAGTCTGACATCAAAAGTATTTTTTAGACAGGCTTTTCTCTAAGTATAAAAAATGTGGTGATCAGGAGACAGAGAAGGAGGAACTCTGCCCAGAGGTTATTTCCCTATTGTGAGAGGAAGACCCAGCTGGGGCATTCTCCTCGCCTTAGCCTGTCTTTCCAGCATCCCATTTGCTTCAGCTTTGCTCTCTTCACTCTGCCCACTGTGTATGAAAGCTCACCTCTACTGCAGCCATTGTTCCCCCATTCTCTAGATTTATAATCCCATTAGTTTTTAGATTTAGAGGGAAAGTTTCTTTTCTTTGTTCCCTGAGACTGTTTTTCAAAATAAAGTTTTACTAATGAAAACTGAACTTAGAAGTAAGAGAGGGGAAGGACACACAAAATCCTAAAAACTGAGAGGTTTATAAAGTTTGCTTTCTGATCCTTTATTTAAGAATCTTGTCAAAGATGGAGTTAGTTAATATAAAACAAAGGACATTCAACTCCTGTTTTCTGTTCCCTGCTTAGATCTGTTTGCTTTGTTTTTGTGGCCATATGATGCAATACTACATGCCATATTAGAACTCTCATCTCAGAGCACTCTAAGTTTTTCCATTAAAAGAACTTGACTTCCTTGCTTGTTTCCACAGCATGTTTACCAAAATTGGAACGCTACATGGCCCCTGCAGGTTTGTGAGGTGTTTAGTATTTTTATGTAATGTGTAGCATGGTGATGAGAGCTGATAATACTGTATTACACATTTGAAAGTATCCAGGAGAGTGGATATTAATAGTTCTTATCACAAGAAAAATAAATTGTAACTATATATTGAGGTTGATGTTAACTTGATTTCTTACAGTGATCATTTTGCAATCTTTACAAATATTGATTTTGTATGCCAGAGTCTAATATGTTATATCAATTAGACCTCAATTAAAAAAGAAAAAGTAAGTTGATTTTCTTATCTTTTCTCATTTCAAATGGCATTCTCTCTTGGGGAACACCTGAGTTTCTATTTTCTGTTGGAGGGATATTATCAGTTCTTGGTTTATTTATAAAATCAAAGTAACAAAGAGTTTCTCTCTCTCCTTTTTGTATGTGATTGATTGGTTGTGACTGTCTAGAGTGCTGAATTGAGAAAGCATCCGGAAGTGCATCTAGGTTCCTCAGGAAGAGAATTGTGACTAATTAATAATATCTTTCATGAGCTTAAGAGAAGCAATATAGTTGCCATGTATCTGCCTTTTCTCTCGGTTCTATGAGCAGTAAAGCATTTGTTTTAATTTGATTTTTTTTCTACTCACCCTTGGGAATTCCAGTGGTTCTCTATTTTTTTTTTTTTCTAATTCCTTGAAGACTGATGTGTCAGTAGGAATACATCTAAATATATATTAGAATATTTTTCTCCCAGTTGAATGAAAACCTCCTTAAGAGGTAGCAGATTCTCTCTACAAAGTATGTCATTAAACATACAGCAAACACAAAGTAAATATTTAAACTTTTGTTTCAAGTGAATATGGAAACATTGAAGCTTAAAATATAAAACATAGATTGACATTCTGATCCACACCAACAGGTACATAGTTTTCTATTTTTGTCTGTTCTCTGTTGTTTTGGACAATTTAATTTCAAATGAATCAAGGAGCAGGATATTTAGTGTTTCTTCAGGAAAATAACTGCACATTTACAAAATTATTACTGCTAAATTTTCCCCGGGTGTGGTCTTCTGGTGACTATTTTGAACTTTGTATTCATGACTGTTGTACATTATTCAATTCTCCTGCTTTCTTCACACTTAGATTCTTCAATTTTAAAAAGAAATGTTTCTTTATTTTTAATTGACTTATGCTTATGGGTAACATCCAGTGAGAAAAAAAGTGGGAGTTTCTTTTGCTCAACAATTTCTGAAGTTTGGTTTAGCTTTAAGCCACTAAAATCTTAGATGAACGAATCTGGACTGAAGCCCTTTCATTGGTGTGGAAGTGTTAGTAGCTCAGTTGTGTCCAACTCTTTGTGACCCCATGGACTATAGTCCTCTAGGCTCCTCTGTCATGGGATTCTCCAAGCAAGAATACTAGAGTGGGTTGCTGTTCCTTTCTCCAGGGGATCTTCTAGCCCAGGGATTGAACCCAGGTCTCTCACATTGTAGGCAGATCCTTTACTGTCTGAGCCATCAGGGAAGCTCCTTCATTGACATATATAATAATATCAAAATTTTAGGATTTTTGCACTGCACTCTGGGGAACCTTGAGGGCTCTGAGGTCCATTCAGTTAGGGCCCAAAGACTGACGGATGGATTTATTTCTTTATTTCTTCATTCACTTACATTTATTCAACAAACCTTTTAGTATTTAACATATTCTAATTATTAGAGGAGTGTAGGGGGGAGGTTTCAGGGAGCCCATATCTTCCATGAGTTATGCTGTAGGAAACTGAACAGTAATATGGCCACATGTGATAAAGGCTCAGCCCAGAGTGACATGGAAGCTCGTGGAAGGGAAAAATCAACCTGGGGACAGCAGTAGCTCTAGGGGAGCCTTTCTAGAGGAGCTGAAGGATGGAGAGAAGTTAAGTGAAAACAATTATGTATGAAACCCAAGGTCCTTTCAAGAGAGTTTTAGAAAAAATTCAATTACTTCCTGAAAAACAGATTTGGCCTCCTGGAATTTATCTCGAATCTAAAACAATCTCCATTAGATCCACTGTAATATGGGACTTAGAGTGCTGATTGCCTTGTAGGTATCACAGTTTGATTTAGTTTTCTGATGGAGTGGTAGAGGGTGAGGGACAGAGAGTGAACTGTTTTTCATTCAACAGTTTTCTTTAGTTAGCAGTTACTTAGGCTACTAAGATTTAATTCTTAAATTGTTTTTTGCACATTCTTTGTAAATGTAATGATCTCAGTTCGTTTCCAAGGCAAACCATTCAACGTCACAGTAATCCAAGTCTATGCCCCAACCGTTAATACTGAAGAAGCTTCAGTTGAACAGGTCTATGAATACCCACTAGACCTTCTAGAACTAAGCACACACGAAAAAAGAAGTCCTTTTCATCATAGAAGACTGGAATACAAAAGTAATGTACGTGTACATTGTAAATAGCATGTGTAGATGTGTGTATTCGTATGTATGTATTCATAGGTATGCACAAGCGTATACATGTGTATGCACACGTGTGTGAGCGCAGGCATATATGTGTGTATGTGAACATATACACATCATATGTTTATTCTGTGTGTTTGTTGTGTGAACCATTACCTATAGAAAGGTTATATGCTAGCATTTTGGCATGTTGTTGTTTAATCCCTAAGTCATGTCCAACTCTTTGCAATAACATGGGCTGAGCCTGCCAGGCTTCCTCTGCCCATGGAATTTTCCAGGCAAGAATACCAGAGTGTGTCGCCATTTCCAGGGGATCTTCCCAACCTAGGGATCAAACCCATATCTCCTGCATTGGCAGGCATGTTCTTTACCACTGAATCACCAGGGAAGCCCAGCGTTTAAGCATACAGCTCAATAAAATGATTAACCGCTTGACAAACCAGCATGTTAGCAACAGCTACAAGACTTTTTTTTTTCAATAAGAAAGGTTAGAACTCAGATAAATATTGGTCCTCTGTAGTTATACTTCATGTAGAGTGCAATCACATTCATTTTACAAAGGTGTTAGGTTCCAATATCAACACAAATGGTGACAATTGGATGTGAACAAAACAAGTCTCAAAAGTCACACAAATCACTCACAAATTGCAGTACTTTACCAACTTTGCCAGTTTTATATCTGTTTTTTTTTCCTCATAGCAATGGAACAGATCCCTATTTCTTTGAACAACAGCAGGGAGTTTGTGTTGAGCAGCCATGTGGTGTGAAATTTATGTACGCAAGGCTCTGGGATCACGCGTGAACTGTGACACACTCTCCCCACCAGAGCTCAGGGAGCTGACACTTGCTGTGAAAATACACCTCCTGTCTGTCCTACACATGTGGGAGCACATGTTCTCTCTTCTCTAGCTTCCTTCTCTTCTGCTATTCTCTTGTGTTTCCTGACCTAGTCTTGTAGGTAAATTCAAACACATTGCAACTCTATATCATATGGCATTCTATTTATAAACATCTTTGTTTATGTGTGCATATATATATATATTTGGTGAAACAGAGTTACAAATATAAATACCTATGTGTGTAGCTATTGGCATCTAGAAAATTCTGTTAAGAGCATGAAATTCATCTCTGATTGCTTCATATAATATTTTCATGTGTTCCTAGCCCATCTGATCGCAAAAAGAACCATACGAGTAGATACACAAACCAATTTCCACTGCTAGACACTAATTTAAAGCTGTGATCCCGTCAAATGAGGGGATTTTTTTAAGCCCAGCATGGTACAGTAGCTATCATTAAGGTTGTAAAGATACAAGTTTGCTTAATTATGTTTTTGTTTTAGTTTAGGGTAACCATTTATTTATATTATTGTTATATTACTTTGCTAAACACTGAGGTCATTGGTCCTACTGGAAATCTCATGTACTACCAGCTGCCATAGCCTGACCACAAGGAAAATACTTTCCCAGTGCGGATTCAGTTAAACATTCTCTCAGAATCCTAGTGAGTGAACCATACGTTCCTTCATGCAAAACCAGAATTGATTACATGTATTTCCTGCCAAGGAAAAGGAAGTTTTGAATTTCTTCAGTAAGGGCAATTTCAGGTTCACTTCAGTTTGATGATTTTGACATTGTGTTTAAGTCCAATTTTCATGCTAATGGAAGTCTCCTGTGTCCAAGGGGAAAAAAAAATTAAGTTCTTAAAGTAGACCATATTCTTTAAGGCATTAAATGCAAATTTACGACTTTCTGAAATACTCTTTGTAGGAATTCTATTGTGATTGTTACATGGCTTCACTCCTGACTGGACAGTTGTTTACCAAATAGCCAGTAAGCACTGGATATATTGCAGTGAGAAGAAGGAAGTGCTTGAATTGGTGAAGTTTATGGGATCCTGAAGGGGTGATCAGCAGTAAACAGCTGAAGAAACAGCAATATAGAGAAGTGTCAGGAAGACAGAAGACAGAGTTCAGGGAGAGACAATAACACAGAACAAGTGTTAGTCTTCCAGTTGTGTCCAACTCTGTGACCCCATGGACTGTATCCCACCAGGCTCCTCTGTCCATGGGATTCTCCAGGCAAGAACACTGGAGTAGGGAGCCATTCCCTTTTCCAGGGGCTCTTCCTAACCCAGGGATCAGATCCAGGTCTCCTGCATTGCAGGCAGATTCTTTACCATCTGAGCCACCTGAGAAGCAGAGAACAAGAAGAAGGAAGCTGATTCACTAGGTGATTAGTAATGACAGTTGGAGGAAGTAGGTTTCAGGCTGAGACTTAAAGGATGAGAAGAGATGGACCATGTAAAGTTAAGAGAATGAGGCAGAGCAGCCTAGGTGGAGATCAGCAATCATTAAAACTCAAGGCATTAAAGCAGCTTCTGTGTTTTCAGAACTGAAAGTCAGCTGGTGTTACTATACTGTTCAGAGCTTTAAAATGTGTATGTTATGAGGGGAAGTATGAAGGAGGTAGAATGAGATTAGATTACATCGGTAAACACATGCCAGATGATTCAGAACCTTCCATACCATGTTTACGACTCCAGATTTTAAAATAAGTACAGTAGGAATGAATCAAAATTGTCCATGTAGAGAATCATTGTCCGATTTAATTTTTCAGAGCTCACTTTGGCTATTTTGTGGAGAAGTAAATGTGTGAGTATGTGCCTATGTGTTCATGTTTGTGGTTAAAAATGGAAGCAATGAGACTAGTTGCTGGGCTATTAGAATCATCTAATCAAAGACAGTGGTAGCTTGGGTCATAGAGTGAAGATGGAGATGGAATCAACTGGATAGAATTGAAATATCTTTTGGATGTATAACTTTCGAATTTACAGATACATTTGATGTTCAGGGTGAAGAGGAATCAGGAATCTAAAATGATCACTTTTTTTTTTTTTTTTTCCTATCTGGGCATATCATGGTAGCCTTTACTAAGATCAGGTTTTAGGCAAGATCAGGTTTCAGAAGGAGATCATGTTCACTCTTAGATATCTAGCACCAAGCCTATTGTAAAATTTATTAATTCATCAAACATTGATCGAGCTTCACCATGTGTCAGATGTTATACTAAGTATTGAGGATATCTGGTGTCCTTATGCTTATGGAATTACAGAGATGGTAGATTTCAGAGTGCAAGAAGGGACCATAGGTGGAAATCATCCAGTCCAACATCCTTATTTTAAAGATGAAGGGTAGAATTTGAAGCTTTTGATTTTTGCAGAAATATCAAGACTCCTCTATAAAAATTATGGTTATCTTAGTAAAACTTAACTTCATTCAATCAAAATAACTGTGGTGTTATTTTCCCTTAGGGATATGATACAATCTGTTTTCATTTCTGTTTTAATGATTGTTACAATTAGTACCATTGAAATACTTTCTGATGCAATCTGAAGTCATGAAAATTTGGGCACTGTAGCCAGAGGTTCAGTGAGAGATGCTGTCATTGGTTTGACTAGGCTTATAAACAACATATGCAAGAAGAATAAACCACATTCAAATGTGCACACATTTTTTACTAAGGATTAATAGGAGACAAATGTGGAATTGGGCACTTCTATTTTTTATATTATTGATGGTAGATTGCTAATTATCTTGAAGCATTTCAGAGGAGATTTTTCAAATTAAACAGAAAACATTAACATGAAAGGAAAGAAATAAAGGGCTGGAAAGAAAAAAACTTGTTGTGCAATGAATTCTAGATTTTTATGTGTGCATGTAGGTATGTGTGTTGAAATGTTTATTTTAAGGACTTATTCAATTTGTACGTTATGATATTTGGTTAAAGAATTAATAGGTGATGATGAAATAGCAAGCTGTGTAGATGTGAACGGTTTAAATGCCAGGAATTAAAAAAGATTATTTAGGGTGGTCTAAATATGCATTGCCATCGTTCAGTCACTAAGTCATGTTCAACTCTTCGTGACCCTGTGGGCTGCAGCATTCCAGGCTTCCCCTGCCTTTCACTATCTCCTGAAGTTGGCTCAGATTCATGTGCATTGAGTCAGTGATGCTATCTAATCATCTCATCCTCTGCCATCCTCTTCTCTTTTTGCCTTCAGTCTTTTCCAGCATCGGAGTCTTTTCCAGTGAGTCAGCTCTTCGCATCAGGTGGCTTAAGTATTGGAGCTTCAGCCTCAATCCTTCCAATGAATACTCAGGGTTGATTTCATTTAGGATTGATTGGCTTGATCTCCTTGCAGTCCAAGGAACTCTCAAGAATCTTCTTCGGCACCACAGTTTGAAAACATCCATTCTTAGGCACTCAGCCTTCTTTATGGTTCAACTCTCACATTTGTACATGACTACTAGATAAACCAGAGCTTTGACTATACAAACCTTTGCTGGCAAAGTGATATCTCTGCTTTTTAACATGCTGTATATGTCTGTCATAGCTTTCCTTCCAAGGAGCTGACTTATTATCTATATTAAGTTACAGCATTCATTGTTCATTTAGAGTGAGGTTTACTTAGCTCTTTACAATAGGTCAAATACTATGAAAGAAAAGGGATGAAAGATCCTGCCCTAAGGGCAGAACAAACTGGAAGCATCAGGCATGATCCAGGCTGCTCACACAACATGCACACACATGATGGGGGACTGGTTCCTGCCGGGAGTGGTGATTGCCAAGGGAAAGCCCTATGGAGCAAAGGAAGTTTCAAGATGTTTTGTAGAGATGAGAGCCTGTTCTCTGGAAGGTGTTTCACGATAAGAAAGGGAAAAGTGGGTACTAAATGAAACAGATGGCAGTCAAATGACCTACATGAGGCTTAAAAGTAGTTTGAGGAGATGAAGATAGAAAGCAAGGCTGGAACCAGATTGGAGTACATATGGGAGAGGCAGAACTCCTTAGAGGATGGTTGAAATGATCAAAATAAGAAGTATTTAGAACCAAAGCTCTTCTTAATCCCCTGTAACCGGAATGGCAGGACTGAATTCAAAGATATATATATATAAATATATATATATATAAATATATGTATATTATGTATATGATTAATAGTTATAATTAATAAACATTAGTATGATGTTATGTATGACACATATTTTATATATTATAATATAATATGTATATGGAATCTAGATAAATGGTACTGATGAACCTATTTGCAGGAAAAAATAGAGATGCACATATAGAAATTGAACATGTGACCCAGAGAGCGGGGAAGGGGAGGGTGGGCCAAACTGGGAGAAGAGCATTGACATACATACACTACTATGTGTGAAACAGCTATTGGGAAGCTGCTGTACAGCACAGGGAACTTCACTCTGTGATGACTTAGAGGGGTTGGATGAAGGCAGGGGGTGAGAGAGAGGCTCAAGATGGAGGGGATATATGCATGTGGAGTGTTAGTTATTCAGTTGTGTCTGACTCTTTGTGACCCCATGGACTGTAGCCTGCACCAGGCTCCTCTGTCCATGGGATTCTCCAGGCAAGAATCCTGAAGTGGATTGCCATTCCCTTCTCCCGGGGATCCTCCTGACCCAAGGATTGAATCCAGGTCTCCTGCATTGCAGGTGGATTATTTACTGTCTGAGCCCCCCAGGGAGGCATACACAAAGCTGATTCATGTTGTTGTACAGAAGGAACTAACACAACATTGCAAACGAATTGTACTCCAATTAAAACTAAACAAATAAAATGGGAAGAAAAAGGAAAGAAACCAGGACAGGGCAGGTGTTGAGGCCTGGCCACCACTGGGCAAGGAAGACAGAACGCACAAGGGATGAGTAGCAGCCAGTACCCAGGGGCAGGTGCTGCTCCATGAGCACACGCAGGGAGACTTGGTCAGCGACTAGACCCTGCCTTCGCATCAGNGGTTGATTTCATTTAGGATTGATTGGCTTGATCTCCTTGCAGTCCAAGGAACTCTCAAGAATCTTCTTCGGCACCACAGTTTGAAAACATCCATTCTTAGGCACTCAGCCTTCTTTATGGTTCAACTCTCACATTTGTACATGACTACTAGATAAACCAGAGCTTTGACTATACAAACCTTTGCTGGCAAAGTGATATCTCTGCTTTTTAACATGCTGTATATGTCTGTCATAGCTTTCCTTCCAAGGAGCTGACTTATTATCTATATTAAGTTACAGCATTCATTGTTCATTTAGAGTGAGGTTTACTTAGCTCTTTACAATAGGTCAAATACTATGAAAGAAAAGGGATGAAAGATCCTGCCCTAAGGGCAGAACAAACTGGAAGCATCAGGCATGATCCAGGCTGCTCACACAACATGCACACACATGATGGGGGACTGGTTCCTGCCGGGAGTGGTGATTGCCAAGGGAAAGCCCTATGGAGCAAAGGAAGTTTCAAGATGTTTTGTAGAGATGAGAGCCTGTTCTCTGGAAGGTGTTTCACGATAAGAAAGGGAAAAGTGGGTACTAAATGAAACAGATGGCAGTCAAATGACCTACATGAGGCTTAAAAGTAGTTTGAGGAGATGAAGATAGAAAGCAAGGCTGGAACCAGATTGGAGTACATATGGGAGAGGCAGAACTCCTTAGAGGATGGTTGAAATGATCAAAATAAGAAGTATTTAGAACCAAAGCTCTTCTTAATCCCCTGTAACCGGAATGGCAGGACTGAATTCAAAGATATATATATATAAATATATATATATATAAATATATGTATATTATGTATATGATTAATAGTTATAATTAATAAACATTAGTATGATGTTATGTATGACCATATTTTATATATTATAATATAATATGTATATGGAATCTAGATAAATGGTACTGATGAACCTATTTGCAGGAAAAAATAGAGATGCACATATAGAAATTGAACATGTGACCCAGAGAGCGGGGAAGGGGAGGGTGGGCCAAACTGGGAGAAGAGCATTGACATACATACACTACTATGTGTGAAACAGCTATTGGGAAGCTGCTGTACAGCACAGGGAACTTCACTCTGTGATGACTTAGAGGGGTTGGATGAAGGCAGGGGGTGAGAGAGAGGCTCAAGATGGAGGGGATATATGCATGTGGAGTGTTAGTTATTCAGTTGTGTCTGACTCTTTGTGACCCCATGGACTGTAGCCTGCACCAGGCTCCTCTGTCCATGGGATTCTCCAGGCAAGAATCCTGAAGTGGATTGCCATTCCCTTCTCCCGGGGATCCTCCTGACCCAAGGATTGAATCCAGGTCTCCTGCATTGCAGGTGGATTATTTACTGTCTGAGCCCCCCAGGGAGGCATACACAAAGCTGATTCATGTTGTTGTACAGAAGGAACTAACACAACATTGCAAACGAATTGTACTCCAATTAAAACTAAACAAATAAAATGGGAAGAAAAAGGAAAGAAACCAGGACAGGGCAGGTGTTGAGGCCTGGCCACCACTGGGCAAGGAAGACAGAACGCACAAGGGATGAGTAGCAGCCAGTACCCAGGGGCAGGTGCTGCTCCATGAGCACACGCAGGGAGACTTGGTCAGCGACTAGACCCTGCCTTCGCATCAGCAGCTTCAGGTCCTCTGACCTCACATCTTGGGGCCAGCATGAGCAGCGTATACCTCCAGGTCATCACAGAGATGCTGGAAATATTTGTCTGGGCATTTCCTCACCATCTCTATAGCCTTCTCCTCCATGCGCATCTTAGCATAGAAGCTAAAGCGTTTCTCATAGTGCTTCAGTTATAGAAGTCCAATGATGGAAGGGTTGACCCTTGTACCTTCAAGGAAGAAATGTAGATAGTTGAGGGTTGACACTGAAACTTCATGGAGTATACAACTAGACTTGTGTATATACAAATTAATTGAAAAGTTCGTGGTGAAAATAAAGACTAGATAGAAAGACAACTTGTTTTCTGGAATTAAGCTGAAAAAATAGAAGCTTTGGCATGCATATGCCAGCACGGAATTATTCTATATTTTATTAATTAATTTGTATCCTTATATCCTCAAGAAAGACACAAGGGTCAGAGTACAGTTTTCACTTCATTAAAAATGCTTAGGAATAAACATTAGCAAAAGCCTGCAGGGAAGCCTTTGGGACAGGAAAATGTCTTTTGTTCTTAACTACTTTTCCCTGGCTCTTCCAGTAAACCAGCTTCTTACTGTGGCGGCTTAGCATCTCACCTGTAGATTAATATTGGCTCTAAGATAAACTCATATGCTTGATATGTACAGTGTGTGTATCCTTGTGTTCCTTCCCGCATAACCTTGAAATTTTCTTCATCATGCAGTTGGCTGGAACATACCACCACTCCAGAAGTCTGAAGGAGACTCACTGGCCAAGCCGGGCTGTTTTTCATTTGTTTGCATTTTTCCTCATCTTTTTCAGCTGCACTAATTCTTGACCAGCCAAAGAAACTCTCAAGGGGATACTCTGGGAGAGAGGGAGGCAGAGACAGCTTGAGAAATTCTCACATATGTAAAACAAATGCCTTCCATTGAGGTTTTTAAAATAGTCTCTCTAAACTTTAACATGTGTCAGGCTAAGTTTGCTCAAATAATCACAGGCTTGCACTAGCAGGCTCCAATCAGTGTACACCAGACATGGAGGCCCATTATCACGAGAGCCCTGGCTTTGTTTGTTTGTTTGTTTGTTTAGGCGGTTTTTACTTTGTCTTCAAATATTGCCTCTTGTGACCATGGTGTAGTGGTGAGCATAGCTGCTTCCTCTAACTTCTTAACACATCACATCTAGAACTTTCCTATTCTTTAATTCTACTTTGGAAAAAAGAGATATTATCACATGGTTGACTAGCTCATTTAGGGAAGACACGAGAACTCTGTCCAAGTTTCCTCCAGGAATATTGTTGTTACATTTGTGGTTTGCTTCTAGAAATTTGGAATGTGAGTAGATGTACATTTTTCACTATTCCTCCAGGGTTTTTTTTGTTGTTGTTGTTGTTTTAAGGGACAGGTAGTTTAAGAGGGAGTTGGCTATATCAGTTCAGTTCAGTTCAGTCACTCAGTCATGTCCAACTCTTTTCGACCCCATGAATCGGAGCACACCAGGCCTCCCTGTCCATCACCAACTCCCAGAGTTCACTCATATCCATTGAGTCAGTGATGCCATCCAGCCATCTCATCCTCGGTCGTCCCCTTCTCCTCCTGCCCCTAATCCCTCCCAGCATCAGGGTCTTTCCAATGAGTCGACTATTCACATGAGGTGGCCAAAGTACTGGAGTTTCAGCTTCAGCATCATTCCTTCCAAAGAAATCCCAGGGCAGATCTCTTTCAGAATGGACTGGTTGGATCTCCTTGCACTCCAAGAGACTCTCAAGAGTCTTCTCCAACACCACAGTTCAAAGTATCAATTCTTCGGCGCTCAGCTTTCTTCACAGTCCAACTCTCACACCCATACATGACCACTGGAAAAACCATAGACTTGACTAGATGGACCTTTGTTGGCAAAGTAATGTCTCTGCTTTTGAATTTGCTATCTAGGTTGGTCATAACTTTTCTTCCAAGGAGTAAGCGTCTTTTAATTTCCTGGCTGCAATCACCATCTGCAGTGATTTTGGAGCCCCCAAAATCGTCTGTCACTATTTCCACTGGTTCCCCATCTATTTGCCATGAAGTGATGGGACCAGATGCCATGGTCTTCGCTTTCTGAATGTTGAGCTTTAAGCCAGCTTTTTCACTCTCCTCTTTCACTTTCATCAAGAGGTTTTTTAGTTTGTCTTCACTTTCTGCCATAAGGGTGGTGTCATCTGCATATCTGAGATTATTGATATTTCTCCCAGCAATCTTGATTCCAGCTTGCGCTTCTTCCAGCCCAGCATTTCTCATGATGTACTCTGATATAAGTTAAATAAGCAGGGTGACAATATCCAGCCTTGACATACTCCTTTTCCTATTTGGAACCAGTCTGTTGTTCCATGTCCAGTTCTAACTGTTGCTTCCTGACCTGCATATAGGTTTCTCAAGAGGCTATATCAGAGCACCTTATTTTTGTTGTTTTTTGTTTGCTACATAGGAAAGTCCATCAGCTTGATAATGGAGGAGAACAATGACTCCATGGAGAACTCCCTGCAAGGCCCAGGAAGGAACAATGCTGTGAAGTGTGGGTGGCTGAGGAAGCAAGGAGGCTTTGTCAAGACTTGGCACACCCGTTGGTTTGTGCTCAAGGGTGATCAGCTCTATTACTTCAAAGACGAAGATGAAACGAAGCCCTTGGTAAGTAGGAGAAAATAAAAAGCACTGTAGTGCTTAGTAGCGAGTGGTGGGGTTTGCTAGAAACTGTTGGAGACTGATCTCATCTCCATCTCCCTGGTCTCCTTCAGTTCACTGGCAGCTTTCACACTTTTACTCATGGTTTACTTTGGTTCAGGAGGATAAACTTGCTAATTGAGGCCCAGAGGCAAATTATACTTGTTGAATATTAATTTTGACTTTTACTAAGCTGGACCAAAATATCTGAGTTCCAGAGATCTCATAAATAAATAAGAATATCTTGGAGAGTACTCAAAAAAAAAAAGAATATTTCATATTGATATCATGACAGTTATAGGGGGTTTCCATACTTGTTAATGATTTCATCATAGCGACCAGTAGGGAATATGGGGGTTATTGTATGAAAATATTAATGGACCTCTGTTAGAAGATATATCTATTGTAGCCAAAGCATCTTTCCTTTTCTCAGAAGCAAGTTGAAAGATTTGAAGGAAAACTGTAAGTGCAACTTTAATTTCTGAGACACTGACAATATCTGTTCTCTGGGGTCTTCTCTTTGCTTTAACTCGTATAAAATATGGATGTAGTGCTAAACTCAGACAATGCTGATTCATCCAACCAGCATACACAATATAATCCCCTGGGAATATTTCTGTGTTTCTTTGTGGTTTCTTAGTGGTCTTTTAGTTGCTTGTTTACTTCTCATTTCCTCAGCCACAGATCTCTGGGTTGCAATTAGAGAGGAAAAATTCTCTATCCTTCCCTGTAGCTACAACAAGCTTTCTTAGCTGTGATTATTGCTTATCAATTGATAAAAGAAAATGGGAATGGAGGTATTCCCTCTGTGTTTTACCTTCATCTACATCTATAAAATACATAAGTAAGAGAAAAAATGTTTTAGAGTAGTTTACATAAACATCCCTAACGGTATGTTCTTGGGGCTATTTTCCTTGTATTAAAATTTGAGAGCTTAATTAGGAAGTTGGATCAAGGCTCTGCTTTAGTATTTTAAATTCCTCAGACATAATTTAACAAACTTCTCATTAGTCTAACTGAATTATTAATACATAAAAGTAGCAATGAAATTATATTCTCAATGAACATTGGGGTACACGTGTCTCTTTCGATTCTGGTTTCCTTGGTGTGTATGCCCAGCAGTGGGATCACTGGATCATAAGGCATTTCTATTTGCAATTTTTTAAGGAATCTCCACACTGTTCTCCATAGTGGCTGTACTAATTTGCATTCCCACCAACAGTGTAAGAGGGTTCCCTTTTCTCCACACCCTCTCCAGCATTTATTGCTTGTTGACTTTTGGATCGCAGCCATTCTGACTGGTGTGAAATGGTACCTCATTGTGGTTTTGATTTGCATTTCTCTGATAATGAGTGATGTTGAGCATCTTTTCATGTGTTTGTTAGCCATTCGTATGTCTTCTTTGGAGAAATGTCTATTTAGTTCTTTGGCCCATTTTTTGATTGGGTCATTTATTTTTCTGGAGTTGAGCTGCATAAGCTGCTTGTATATTTTTGAGATTAGTTGTTTGTCAGTTGCTTCATTTGCTATTATTTTCTCCCATTCAGAAGGCTGTCTTTTCACCTTGCTTATAGTTTCCTTTGTTGTGCAGAAGCTTTTAATTTTAATTAGATCCCATTTGTTTATTTTTGCTTT
>SJXQ01011339.1:26105-58877 GCA_006408695.1 Aepyceros melampus
ATTTAAAAAAAAAAAAATTTGTGAGAAGGTAACAGGAAGGCCAGAGGTCCCCAAGCAGCAGGGGGAAATAAACTGCAAGGTGGCAGAAAAAAAAAAAAATTATATTCTCCACTAATTTTTTTGAAATTTCTATTTTTTAGCATAGCTTTACCAAGGCCAAGCATTTGACTAAGAATTGGTATATATATATATTATGAAATGCTTAAAATAATCCTGCGAGGTAGGATTAGTCTCATGTATGAAGAAATCAATGCTTAGGTATAAAGCATATTACCCAGAGTTAGATAGTGGTGACATGTTTGCCTCTAGTTAAGTCCAAATTCATATGCTCTCATTCAAAGATCTCATAAATAAGTTAATAAGAATATCCCATATTTATGTCATGACAGCTATAAGGTATTTCCATAAGGACAGGGAAGTCTGGCATGCTGCAGTCCATGGGGTCACAAAGAGTTGGACATGACTGAGCAACTGAACAACAGCAATGACATTCCTTTCATAATGGCCAAACCGTAGGGAATGTGGGAGTTATTACTACAAATGAAGAAACTGTGGCTGAGATAATCACCATCCTATAGAGATCAGGGCAAAAGAGTCTTTTGTTTGTTATCTTATTCTCTAGCATTCTTTTCTCATTGTACCTTGTTTTATACTATGTAATACAGTAAGGTATTATCTTGAACATAAAATTATTTTTACCAAACTCAGGTTAATGTGAAAAAAAGTAGGACCTGGGGCATTAATTATGGAAACTTTGATATGGAGGACCATGTTGAATATAGAAGGAGAAGAATGAGTAACATTCAATATTTTATCCTATGGACTTTTGTTCTGGCATATTTTGGATGGGCTGGGTCGTTAACCAGAATGAGGACAAATTAAATAATTAATTAGGCCTCATCTAGAATCTAAACAAAGGATTAGAGGAACAAATGGAGGTTTTAGGAGCTGAAGGACTGGAGAACTGGAAGCAGACTAAACAATCGTTCTGACTCTGGTGAGTTCAATGTACCTTCTAGTAATGAAGATTGGCTACAATAGGTCAAGACTGAACTCACTGTTTCAAAAGTTTGAGAACTTGCAGATGTCAGAGAATATGTACATGAACCCCGTAAACTGTTCAAAGAGGATATTATCAAATTGCCTTGGTTATTGTCTTCTGTGGGGTTTCTCAGAAGATCGACAGAGTCACAGTATTCTGTGCAATGTAGTTATTTTGATAAAAAGTTGGAAATTTAAATAAGAAATGCAAAAACTTCTGATCAATTCAAATGAAATTGCCTCAAAGTGGAAATTAATTTAATTCATAGTATTTCTAAGATAAGCAGTATTTTGCTATTAGTATGTTACTAGTATTTGTAGACATAATATGTGAAACTAACAAAATAGAGTTATATTGATAAGAAAATGCTAATTTTTATACAAATGAAACATAGATTACCATTATTCCTCCATAAAAAAGTTTTCATATTTTTTCCTAATTATTATTTGTTAAATATTTGCTGTTAATTAAGTATGATAATTTGGGATGAATAACTGAATTATTATTCATTTTTGGACAATCTTTCATGTAAGCACCAGGAATTTTGACATTGTACTTTTAAATTTAATATTTTGCACTGATGTTTAGACATGTACACACAGAATCAGATGAAAACAGCAATGTATGTCAGAGGACAGTTTCTAGTTTGAAAGGAATGTGTATTTGTCCATGAATGGATTAATTCCTTACTTTAAAGTGAAAATTTTAAATCAGAAATAGATGCCTGCCTGACACATTGTAAGTGCAAGGCACATTTTCAGATGAGTTGATGAGTCAATAAATGATATCTAAAGCCGAGCAGGGTTGGGCCAGGACCACGTGCTGTAACATGGACTATTCTTAGCTTCATATATCAAAATCATAACCTCTTTTTCAAACAATGAGGTTTAAATCACATTTAAAAAATCCTGTAGTGACATATCATAGAGTAACTCTAAAAAATTCAATAAGTAGCAATTGAAAACCTTAGGAAAATGTTAAAACAGGGAAAAAATGCTATAAAACTCCTCACTTTATAAAGTATGCATGTGTGTTTGTGTGTGTGTGTGTGTGTGTGTGCGTGTGTGTGAGAGAGAGACAGAGAGTGTGTATGTATCAGCCAAGAGATATTATTGGTGAGTAGCAAATAAAAAACTGAAAATCAAATTTCCCTGCTCCTGATCCAATGTTCCTTCAACTTAACCTTTTGCCTGCTCACAAATCCTCAGCTTTTCTTTAGATTTGTTTTCAGTCAGAAGCACTATTTTCAATATGGGCACCTCCAAGCCTAAGAATGCCCTTGGCCTTTGTATTTTTTTTTTTTTTTTTTGCTGAGGGCTGTTTCAATAATACTGGAGGAAACATCACTAATGAAATGAAAAAATTTACTCTTCTGAGCATTCCTAACCAGCTAAAAAATTTCAATAAACTTAATCTGAATTGGTTTTCCTCTTTCTTAATAGTATTTCTAAAATGAAAGTACTAAAATCCTTGAAGTATGTGTCCCTCCTATCCTAGAAAAAGCCTATCAGTTTATTTTAGTGAAACTTTCTCTGAGTTTCTCGATTCAATAAAGAGAGTCAAGCTCCAACACTATCCTTGTTATTAAAACTACACATCCGTTGGGGGAAATGTGTAAATAGAATTATAATTGTGACAGACTAACATGCAAGTGTGGAGTTCAGAAAGCACAGATATAATTAGTGCCAGGGAGTGAGTGATGACTGCCTAGAGGAGTCGAGGAGGCTGTGCAAAGCAGGAAGTGTCCCTTACCTAGGATGTTGAAGATTGGTGGGAATTTTCCAGGTATCTAAACTGGAAAGAGGAATTCAGAGCAGAAGAAAGACTTGGAGTTAATAGAATAGGTATCTAATTCTTACAGAAATTCATTTTCTCAGGGTTCTAGAGGCTGGAAGTCCAAGATCGAGATGCTTCTGGTGCTGGTTTCTGGTGAAGCCTGTCTTCTTGGCTTGTAGAAAACTACTTCTCTCTGTCTTCACATGACCTTTGCTTTGTGCCCTGAGAGTGAGAAAGCTCAGGTGTCCTGTCCTCTTCCAAGGACATGAGTCCTCTCAGATTACCCCCATCATTACAGCATCATTCATCTTGATTATCTCCTTGTGAAAGTGACCATACAGATGGAAGGAAAACTTAATTGAGAAAAGTATATTCATTAATATAGGTTTTCAACATATTCGGTGTTATGGATTGAATTGTGCCCCCCTCCATAATTCACATTACAGTCCTTGCCACATGGAGGATTAGGACTTTAATGTAAATGGTGGCGGGTGGAGGGGTGGGCACAATTCAATCCATAACACCTAATATGTTGAAAACCTATGTTAATGAATATACTTTTCTCAATTAAGTTTTTCTTCCATCTGTACAGTCAATTTTCATGTCTACTAGAACCTAGTATATCTGATTTCATTATAGACTTAATCACTTAACATTGATGTACCGTGTTCTTATTTAGGTTGCACCTTGCTTCCTAAATATCCACAATCTGGGCAAGTCTGGGAACTTAGAAAGTCTCTAAATTGACTCTTGTATTTTCTTCTTGAGCAAAAGGCAAAAGCCCCTCTAGGTTCTCCTTTCTCTGGGGACAGTACCTTTTTGTAAACGAGACTTCCAGCCTGTAGCCAGGGTTCCCCTGGAGTTCTACCTCAAAGTGTATATTTGAAATACATCAAGCTAAAATCTTTAGTATCCTATAGTTTTAAGATGAAACTTTAGTTCATCTTGGCCAAAACTCACTCTAGAAACTCCAGTGTTTGCAGTTATCACGGAAACAGATTTTATTTAGAACAGATTTAAAAAATAAAGTTGATTTTGTTGTTTCTGAAAAAAATCAAGAGTAGTGATGTAGAACTGCTTCAAATGTATTCTTTTTAATGTCTGAGTAATACTCCATTGTGTATATGTACCACAGCTTTCTTATCCATTCATCTGCTGATGGGCATCTAGGTTGCTTCCATGTCCTGGCTATTATAAACAGTGCCGCGATGAAAATTGGGGTACACGTGTCTCTTTCAATTCTGGTTTCCTCGGTGTGTATGCCCAGCAGTGGGATTGCTGGATTATAAGGCAGTTCTATTTGCAATTTTTTAAGGAATCTCCACACTGTTCTCCATAGTGGCTGTACTAATTTGCATTCCCACCAACAGTGTAAGAGGGTTCCCTTTTCTCCACACCCTCTCCAGCATTTATTGCTTGTTAACTTTTGGATCGCAGCTGGAGCCGATTATATAGAGTGAAGTAAGCCAGAAAGAAAAACACCAATACAGTATACTTACACATATATATGGAATTTAGAAAGATGGTAATGATAAACCTGTACGCAAGACAGCAAAAGAGACACAGATGTATAGAACAGCCTTTTGGACTCTGTGGGAGAGGGAGAGGGAGGGATGATTTGGGAGAGTGGCAGTGTAACATGTATGATATCATAAGTGAAACGAATCGCCAGTCTAGCTTCGATGCAGGATGCAGGATGCTTGGGACTGATGCACAGGGATAATCCAGAAAGAAGGTGTGGGGCGGGAGGGGCGAGGTGGGGGTCGGGATTGGGAGTTCATGTATACTCGTTGCTGATTCATGTCAATGTATAGCAAAATGAATACAGTATTGTAAAGCAAAACAAAATAAAAAATAGGGATGATTTTGGAGAATGGCAGTCAACATTTATGATATCATAAGTGAAATGAATCACCAGTCTAGGTTCGATGCAGGATATAGGATGCTTGGGACTGAGGCACGGGGATAATCTAGAGAGATGATGTGGGGCGGGAGGGGGAAGGTGGGAGTCGGGATTGGGAGTCCATGTACACTTGTGGCTGATTTATGTCAATGTATAGCAAAATGAATACAGTTGTGTAAAGCAAAACAAACTAAAAAATAAAAATTAATTAAAAAAATAAAAAAACCAAAGAAGTGGAATTAATTGGCCCAAGGCTGAGATAATTTCTTCCTTTAGACAACAACTCTTTTGGGGTGTCTATGATAAGAAAATTCTGTTACACATCTTAATAGGATATCATCCTGTCATGATTATATTTTAATAAGGTCCCTAGGATGTTAGTATGTGTGCATGCTCAGTCATGTCCATTTCTTTGCAACCCCATGAACTGTAGCCCACCAGATTCTTCTGTCCATGGGATTTCCCAGACAAGAATACTGGAGTAGGCTGCTGTTTTCTTCTCCAGGGGATCTTCATGACTTGAGGATTAAACAGATGCCTCTTCCATCCCCTACACTGCAGTCAGATTCTTCACCCCTGAACAAGCTGGGAGACCACAATAGGATCTTACTCAAAGAGAAATAGTGTATTCATAAAAATCAAATAATAATGCCAAGATGTGTGACCCTGGGAGACAAAAAAAATGATTTAGAAAAAATAAGAATAGGACAGGAAGATGGGCTGAAGGTATTGGAAAACACCTTGGAGGGGAATAGAGATTCAAGGAGAAAGGACACTGATATAAGTCAAATTTGATAAAAGAGAGAAAATGAAAAGATGATGTGTATTTTTCTTTCAGGAAGCGTAATCTGGAGAAGAAAAGGGAGATGTGTTTTGTAATTTAGGTTTTGGATACTTATTGGAAATATTTGAAGGCTTTGAAACTGACAAGGACACTGTGGGACACTTCCTGATGGCAGACACTTGCTTATCCTATTTGTTGTTTATATATATATATATAAACAGGCTTTAGCCTCCTAGACCCTCCCCAAGTTCCAAAGAACAGACTCAGGCAATCACTAAGTTAAGAAGTGAAGGAATATGGAAGCAAGGACAAGCAGCCAAGAAAAAGTAATGATAGCTTAAGCAGTAGTTCAGCAGGAAAACACTGAACCCTAGTTGGGCAGTGACTGGACCCTGGTTCTTCCTCAAAGAATGTAGATGACAATCTGACACATATATTTAAGTTGCTTTACAGAAACCAAATCCTTTCCTAAAAGCCATGGGGGAGATCTTTTGAGCCTAAGCTGCCTGTTCTCCTTTCTTAGTGTCTTCCATAAACTCTGCACTTTTCTTTACCATAGCTTTGTGTCATTTGATTGATTTTGCTGAGCTCTGGAAAGTGGACCCAATTTTGGTTAGGTAATAACTTGATTTTGAGAAATCTGTATGCAGGTCAGGAAGCAACAGTTAGAACTGGACATGGAACAACAGACGGGTTCCAAATAGGAAATAATACAGTATTGTAAAGCAAAACAAACTAAAAAATAAAAATTAATTAAGAAAAAAAAGAGTAGTGATGTATGTAGCCAATGTTTGAACATACACCAATGTATCCATAATTTCTTTTACTCATAGGCCACTGTTGTAAGCATTTTATAATTCTATATTTTTAAAATTATTTGTTTAATACTTTTTTAAAAGTCCTATTTATACGTAGAAAAAAGTTTAAAATTGTACTGTACATAAGAATTTATTTAAAAAGAAATCTTTCTTCTACCTTGCATACCCCTAGGAGTTCTGGCTAGCTATGAAAAATGTTTTAAAACATTTTAAACTAAGCTTGTGACAATATCTGTATGGCTACTTTTCATTAATAATCATGACAAATGACTGTGGCCGTATAGATATTATAATAGAGAAGATGAAGCTGAATCTTAGATAAAATGTGGTTATTATAATTATCTTAAAAATAAAGCAGTTATATAGATTTTGTTAAATGAATCTAGTGATAAATTCCTAGTGCTTTTGGGGAACAATTTGCTTTATTTCTATCCTGAAGTATATTATTACTTAAATAACTGCTGAGTCTCAAGTTGGGCCATACTAGTGAATATCTCTGATATACCTTGGGTACTAGAACTTGACATACCCTGGAAAGCATTGATTTTAGAAGCCAACCTGGGACTCCTGATAAAATGACTAAAATCCAAACAGGCACTAACCCAATTAATCTAGTCTAGACTTTCTACAGCCGATATTGATCCAGTTGTGTAGGAAGGTTTTTTCTGGACCTGATGAAGATGACAGTGTATTAGATCACAATGGATTTTCTTACCTTAAAGAACAAAGTGATTTTAAATGAATTATAACCTGAATCCTGACTTCTAAATGTGCAAGAATTGATTACTGATTTAAGAGTAAACTCTAATTTTATATATCTAATGAAACGTGAGTTAATGAAATCTGGAGATCTCTAAGGTTATTGGTGTTCTCTGTTAACGTATATGAGCCAGAAGCAGCCAAAGTGCTGATTATGCGTGTAAAATAATGCTGGAAACACACATAACTGATTTTTGTATGTGTGGTGTGTGTTAGTTGCTCAGTCATGGCTGACTCTTTGCGAATCTGTGGACTGTAGCCCGTCAGGCTTCTCTGTCCATGGAATTGTCCAGGCAAGATCTTCCTGACCCAGGGACTGAACCCACATTTCCTATGTCTCCTGCATTGGCAGGTGGGTTTGTTTTTACCACCTGAGCTACCAGGGAATCCCAACTGACTTCCAGTGTGGCATCTAAGTCTCTTGGCATCTTAAAAGACACATAAGAAGGATTTGTGTGTCATCACAAATTTTTAGGAACTCTTACCTCTTTCCTAGAAATCATGTCAAGGTGGTGTTATTAATAGTGAATGTTTTATTCTGCTATTGGTTGAATAATTTTTTATTGCTTATAGAAGTCATCTAGGCATGACATTTTATTTCAGTGTAGTTAAAAACATAGGCTTTTGAGTCACTTTATTTGGGTTGAATCTTGATTCGTCTACCAAATAACTATGATATATTAGACTGAATAAGCTAATTTAAACTTCAATTCACTAATCTGTAGAATGGGAAAAGATTAGTACCTACCTATAACATTGTTTGGAGAAGGCAATGGCAACCCAGTCCAGTACTCTTGCCTGAGAAATCCCATGGACGGAGGAGCCTGGTAGACTGCAGTCCATGGGGTCACGAAGAGTTGGACAGGATTGAGCAACTTCACCTTCACTTTTCACTTTCATGCATTGGAGAAGGAAATAGCAACCCACTCCAGTATGCTTGCCTGGAAAATCCCAGGGATGGGGGAGCCTGCTAGACTGCCGTCTATGGGGTTGCACAGAGTCGGACACGACTGATGTGACTTAGCAGCATAACATTGTTAAGAAGTTTATGTGAGATAATTTATGTAAAGAATTTTAGAAAGCAGTAGCATATAGTAAATATAAAATAAATGTTAGCTATTTTTATAACAGTTTAAAAAAAAAGAATTTATTTCTTAAGATGGTCATACTCATCATTCTTTCACTTGGTTTTTTTCAACATATATTTATAGATTTCTAATGTTCCTGAGTTATTATGCTAGACTCTAGAAACAAAAGATGATATAACTGTTACTATAAAAAGATAGACTTCCCCAAACAAACAAACAAACAAGGATTTAAAATGAAATTTCTTTCTTTCTCAGGTGGAAGTCCAAAGTGATTCTCAGTAAGTGAGGAGATCTGCTTCAAATAACTGTTTAGAAACTTAAGCTTCTGGTGATTTTGCAACTTTAACTTTTGGCTTTGAAATTTATCATAGGATCATTTCCTTTCCAGTAATCTAGAAAGAGTATAAAATAGACTACTGCATAGAAGGATTAGATAGACCATTCGGTGTGGAAGTGCCTCTTATCACTTCTATTCATATTCCAGTAGTTGGGACTGAGTCACATGCTTATGCCTAAGTGCACAGGAGGCTGGGCATGTACCTGCTTTATCCTGGGTCAGAGGAGAACACAGGTATGGAAAAAGAGCTGTCACTGCCACAGATGATCAATTAATACTAAAACATATCCTTAAAGATGGTATTCAGTTCCAGTGGCTGTTATAGTCAATTGCAGTTACCGTACGATGTAATGAGTATTTAAATAAAGAAAGTTTGGAGGATACTTAAGAAGCAACAGAAAGGGGGCATCTATAACCACTTCAAGGTTCAGGGAAAGTTTTTCTAAAGAAGATATATTTAACCTTATAAATAAAGGAAAGGAGAACAGAACATTATTATAAGCGGTTTGGTTGACACATGTGGCAGAATTAAAGTGTAGGTCATGACCCTTTGGTAGATTGCTGATGATTTGATAACCATAATAATAGTTAAGTATTTCAGCACCTTAGAAAGGAGACAAACAGGGATAAGAGATGAATTTGGAGACATAAACACAGACAAGTCTGTTACAAGTCCAGTAAGCAGTGCTAGAGATTGTTTATTTTATTCTGAGATCTTACAACTTCCCCTTGCTTTTATGTGCATATTTTTCTTGGTTTATTGGATTTAGAGCCAAACAGTGAAAATAGGGCTTATTCTATGTGCATCTCACTGTTAAGGAATCAAAATGTTCACCTATCCAAAAAGGCCTCCTACAACAGTTTTACAATTCTATCTGTTTGTACCGTTTATTATTTTGTGTAGTGCAATAATTTGCCGAAAAATTATTGAAAAGCAACTATGTCACAAACACTTGGCCTTCTATCATCTATTATTCAGAGAAGGCAATGGCAACCCACTCCAGTACTCTTGCCTGGAAAATCCCATGGGTGGAGGAGCCGGTAGGCTACAGTCCATGGCGTCGTGAAGAGTTGGTCACGACTAAGTGACTTTACTTTCACTTTTCACTTTCTTGCATTGGAGAAAGAAATGGCAACTCACTCCAGTGTTCTTGCCTGGAGAATCTCAGGGACGGCGGAGCCTGGTGGGCTGCTGGCTATGGGGTTGCACAGAGTCAGACACGACTGAAGCGACTTAGCAGCAGCAGCAGCAGCATCTGTTACTACCTAACCGTGAATCCCATCAGGTCACTTTTGACTATAAGAGGAAGAGCGGAGAAAATCTGTTGCTGCTGGAAAGGATACTTGGGGTGAAAGGGCAGCAAAGGATATCTTGGATGAAGGGAAACTGATGGATGGGCATGGTGGGCAAAGGGATAAGTGTGAGAGAAAATTTCATCCTCATACTTTCCTCTAGAATTGACTTTGTCCAGTGTAGGCATTTCTCTGGAAAGTGGTTGAGCCCAGTTGTTTTGCTATTCCAAAGAATAGCAAGAAGAGATAAGAAAGCCTTCTTCAGCAATCAATGTAAAGAAATAGAGGAAAAGAACAGAATGGGAAAGACTAGAGATCTCTTCAAGAAAATTAGAGATACCAAGAGAACATTTCATGCAAGGATGGGCTCGATAAAGGACAGAAATGGTCTGGACCTAACAGAAGCAGAAGATATTAAGAAGAGGTGGCAAGAATACACGGAAGAACTGTACAAAAAAGATCTTCATGACCCAGATAATCATGATGATGTGTTGACTAATCTAGAGCCAGACATCTTGGAATGTGAAGTCAAGTGGGCCTTAGAAAGCATCACNCATTCCAGGTTCCTATGCAATACTGGTCTTTACAGCATCGGATCTTGCTTCTATCACCAGTCACATCCACAACTGGGTATTGTTTTTGTTTTGGCTCCATCCCTTCATTCTTTCTGGAGTTATTTCTCCACTGATCTCCAGTAGCATATTGGGCACCTAATGACCTGGGGAATTTCTCTCTTGGTATCCTATCATTTTGCCTTTTTATACTGTCCATGGGGTTCTCAAGGCAAGAGTACTGAAGTGGCTTGCCATTCCCTTCTCCAGTGGACCACATTCTGTCTTTCTGTCTTTCTGGCTTACTTCACTCTATAAAATCAGCTCCAGTTTCATCCACCTCATTAGAAGTGATTCAAATATATTCTTTTTAATGACTGAGTAATACTCCATTGTGTATATGTACCACAGCTTTCTTATCCATTAAACTTCAAAAATAAAAAATAAAATTGTATAAGAAAACAAACAAAAAACCCTCTGCATTGAACATTGAAAAGGAAGCAGTATTGAAAAAAATATCATATCTCACATAATTTGCAAGGCAAAATATAATATTTAAAGCAAATGACCATATAGTTTATAATGAGGCTCTGCTTTTTTGAAGAAACACAAAGCATTTAAGAGAAGAATTGGGTGTCAGTAGAAACTTCTTGAGAGCCACAGAGTGATTTTGATCATCCTTCATGAAAGGTTCTGTTTTATACAAATAAGTTTGCTAATGTGATAAGGCAAGCAAGCATAATCCTATTTTAGAAGGAAGCAGTAGATATGTCAGGGTACTCAAAGAATCCATTTTATCACAAAAATTTAGTGATATTACTACCTTCCTCCCTGCTTGTCACTATGCCATCTTTTAAAGGCATGTATTTCACATGTTAGGGGCTTCCTAGCTGGTGCATTGGTAAAGATTCCGCCTACCAGTGCTGGAGACACAAGAGACACAGGTTCAATCCCTGGGTACGGAAGATCTCCTCGGGTAGGAAATGACAATCCACTCCAGTATTCTTGCCTGGAGAATCCCATGGACAGAAGATCCTGGCAGGGTGATGTCCATGGGGTTGCAAAGTGTTGGAAGCAGCTGAGCATGTGCATGCACACATTTCAAATATTATATACATGAATATTAAAATAATTTACTAATAGGATTCCAAAGTAAGAGATTATGAATGGAAGCAAATAAAGCGGTGGTGCACAAACAAGTCCAAAATTATGTAATAGGCTGTCTGATATTAAATTCTCACTGGAGGTTTTAATTCAACTGATTTGGAGAATCAAAAAGTGGCCTCTCCTTTCCTGCCATAGCAAGTTTTGAATGTTTTTCTCTGGGTTTTCCATTCTGAATTCCTCAGTCCTTGGTAAAAGGGACTTTCACCTCAGGTCCAACATTATTACATTTCAGAGCAAAATCTTGCAGTGTATATTTTGTGATGATCAGGAGAAAATTATCTTTGATTAATCATTACTGCCTCTCTGCATCAGCTTCCCTGTTTTAATGTCTCCTGTGTTAGGGATTATTTTATATTTCAAGTTCATAAAAACCTACTTTCAGTGACATTTATGAGCAAAGATGCTGCTTTCTTCAATGCACCAACCCATTTATCTTGTTACACCTCATGGCACTGTGAGGAAATAAACTGCTTAATCATTGTAGGCAAACTAATGTTTTTCACTTTCAGAAGAAACTAAAGTTACAATTTTACTTAATTTAACGTGGCTTTTTGTTCTCTATTAATTTGGGACATTAAGTTGTCTTCAGTATGGTCATTCATTTGAATATTTAAGACCACGATGAGGTGGCCGCCACTTTGGAAATGCATCTGTGCAGGGACAATTCTTCCTTTGGGCTCTTGTCTGCTGCTGACAATTGCAGCTCACATGCTTCTCATTTATCATCCTTGGCACCTCCCACCATCCAATAGCTTATTAACTTCGGCCTTTAATAATATTTCAAGTGACTTCCTTGGTGGTTCAGTGGTTCCAATGCAGGTTGGGATGGTGGTGGTGGTATGGGTTTGATCTCTGGTTAGGGAGTTAAGATCTCACATGCCTCATGGCCAAATAACTGAAACAAAACAAGCAATTTTGTAACAAATTTAATAAAATTTTTTAAAAATAGTTCACATCAAAATTTTTAATTAAAAATATTTAGTTATAAAAATGTTCCTTATGTGTTTCAAAGGACGCTTATAAAGATAATTGCAACACTGAATATCTTTATTTTCAATACATAGATATTATGGATCTTCTGAATAAGAACAAAAAAATCAATTAAAGCCTTTAAGATCATCAGAATATCATTAATTTCCTCACTTCTCAGCTGATGGTCAAATTAAAATCAAAATAGTCACAGTATGAGTTACATGTATTAGAAAACTCTGTGTAAGTAAAGAGAGAAGACATTCACTCATTCATTCTTTCATTTCATGTTTAAATTTTGATTTCCTCCTGTATTTCTGGCTGTGCTGGTTGTTGGTGAGACATTTATGGGACGACACTAATGACTCATTAATGCACCTGTACAAATTAGTTAGGTAGTTAGCTTACCGATGGATGATGGGCTATACGCTCTGAATCAATTAAGCATACATATAAGTTCTACTTTCAAAGTCAGAGCTTTCATCTGGACAACAACATCTCTCATTATTACTCAAGTTACTGCCTGGCAATACTCTGACCAAAAAGGAGCCTCATTAGCCCCTCTCGTATTTTTAGAATTGTTTAAAAGGTAGTACAGTTCAGTTCAGTTCAGTCACTCAGTCGTGTCTGACTCATTGCAACCTTGTGAATCACAGCACGCCAGGCCTCCCTGTCCATCACCAATTCCTGGAGTTCACTCAAATTTATATCCATCAAGTCGGTGATGCCACTCAGCCATCTCATCCTCTGTTGTCCCCTTCTCCTCCTGCCCCCAAGCCCTCCCAGCATCAGAGTCTTTTCCAATGAGTCAACTCTTCGCATGAGGTGGTCAAAGTATTGGAGTTTCAGCTTTAGCATCATTCCTTCCAAAGAATCCCAGGGCTGATCTCCTTTAGGATGGACTGGTTGGATCTCCTTGCAGTCCAAGGGACTCTCAAGAGTCTTCTCCAACACCACAGTTCAAAAGCATCAATTCTTCGGTGCTCAGCTTTCTTCACAGTCCAACTCTCACATCCATACATGACCACAGGATAACCATAGCCTTGACTAGACGGACCTTTGTTGGCAAAGTAATGTCTCTGCTTTTGAATATGCTATCTAGGCTGGTCATAACTTTCCTTCCAAGGAGTAAGCGTCTTTTAATTTCATGGCTGCAGTCACCATCTGCAGTGATTTTGGAGCCCCCCAAAATAAAGTCTGACAATGTTTCCACTAGTTCCTCATCTATTTCCCATGAAGTGATGGGCGCAGATGCCATGATCTTCGTTTTCTGAATGTTGAGCTTTAGCCAACTTGTTCACTCTCCTCTTTCACTTTCATCAAGAGGCTTTTTAGCTCCTCTTCACTTTGTGCCATACACATCTTTGCAAATACTTGTAAGACGACTCAGTAAATATCACGTCTGCAGTCAGATTCCAGCCCGCAGAACAAGCTGTTGCCTTAGAGCTGGATGCCTTAGCTGTTGCCCAGATGATGTCAAAACTGGACTGAACTCGAGGCTTCCTGTTTTCCAGTAACAGGCTTAGATGACTCATTAGGCTTGAATAAAGATGCTTTGAACTGGGGTGACTACAGAGATGTTCTTCTCTGCATGTTGAATTGAGAAGCACTTCCTTGGCTGGTTGCTTATCTTGCCTGCTGTAAAAATCCCCAGCTGTCTAATGATGGGAAGAAAACTAAGCCTATATCTTTTGAAAAAAAAAAAAAAAAAAAAAGATCTGTGAGACTAATTGAAAGAATTACCCATGGTTAATAAATATATGTCTCATTATTTAATAGGCTTGAAGCAATATGATTGGAATTAACCTTTATAACCAAAAATAAGGGACTTGAGAAACATTTTATTCATATATTGGAGCACCAGACAGCCATTAAGATGTTTTTATAGATGAATAACTAATAAAAAACAGAAAATGTTCACATTTTTAGTTAAAAATATGTTTCATCCTACTTTTAAAATTTTTAATTATTTTTAGATATAATACTATGGTCATTCATAATATACACCAAGAACCAAAACTGAAAGTACATGAAAGTGTTAAGTTTTGCATGTGAGGAATGTGGGTGATTTTTCTTTTATTCTGCTTTATGTCTAGATTTTCATATTTTCTGTAATGAATATATACTATTTTTGTCATAAAATAAAATTATAGAAAATGAGCAATCTAATTTGTCTATGCAATTCTTAATCATAAGATATTAACAAAACTTTAGGGAAATATATTGCTAAGAGAGTTTAATCTAATATAGCCTACCCAGATGGAAGGTCCACAGCACTCTTCAAGACATAAAATGTCATGGGTGTATACATGTTCCCAAGTCCTGAACCCCCCCTCCCACCTACTTCCCCATACCATCCCTCTGGGTCTTCGTGGTTTCATGTTGAAGTATGGCAAAACCAATACAATATTGTAAAGTAATAAATAAATAAATAATAATTGAAAAAAAAAGATGGAATGGAATTAAAAAAACATAAAATGTCTATAGTTTGAGGAAACTATACATAAGGAAATCAAGATTTAAACATGAAATGAAAAAATGAATGCATGTTCTAGATTGAGAGATTCCACAAAAAGGGATGTATTCTAAAAAATAATCATAAAAGTTTACAAAATTCATTTATATGATATTTTCATGGTCTTTGTTTATAATAGTAAATTATTAGGATCAAATATGGGAATGGTTAAACAAATTCTATTGCATCCATAGAAAAAGTCATTTAAACTCATGTTTTAACAATAGCCAGTGAAATGGGAAATGCTTATGATTCATATTTAAATTTTTAAAAAGCAGATAGAGAAATAGTATGTACATTAGAAGCTCAGCTATTTACAATACGTAATATGCATACATGCATATGGTGGATATGAAAAGATACACAGAGGCATATTGTAATTATTTTATGAACAGTAAAAGTACAGATTTATGTTTTCTTCCATGTGTTGCATTTCTAAGTTTCTGCAAAGAGCATGCATTAAGTTCAACACCAAAAAGATACATTTCACCCTGAAGAGATTAGTGGGGAGAATAGGCTTGAGGGTATGTGGAGTAACCAAAGTGTTGATGAGGATTGCAATGATTCCTTGAAGAATTATAGTTTATGTTTAGTAACTGACCTGTTTCGCTTATTCTCCTTGAAATCTCAGAAACTGTCTACTTCTCCCTTTCTCCCAGTAGAGTTCTTTCAAAGACTTTCAGGAATGTGGAAAATCATACCATTTATGTGGTAAAGTGAACAGTCAAAGTGTTAGTCGTTCAGTTGTGTCTGACTCTTTGCAACCCCATGAACTGTAGCCTCCTAGGCTCCTGTGTCCATGAGATTCTCTAGGTAGAAATACTGGAGTGGGTAGCCATTTCCTTCTCCAGGGGATTTTCCCAACCCAGGGATCAATCCCAGGTCACCTGCATTGCAAGCATATTCTTTACTGTCTGAGCCACCAGGGAAGCCCATTTATGTGGTGGGTAGTATATTAAGTTTTTTTCAGATTCAGATGCGACAAAATTTATTGAGTACCTACTATGTGTGCCAAACACCTTGGGAAATTACTTTTTCAGATATCAGGCCTCAAAGGGACTTTTAAGATTTTTACAGAAAGCACAATAGATATAGATTTGCAAGGTTGAAGGTTTAACTCTAGAGATTACCACCAATTAGCTGTATAAATTGAGCAAGTTGTATTCTTCTGAGACCTTATGCTCATTTGTTTATTCATTATTTACTCATTCAAAAGATACTGACTATATCTGACTGACACTTTTCCAAGTTACAGGGTAGACAAGTGAACAAAACAAAGTTTTTCATTCTACTAGATTGAAACTGATAATATATAAATACATAATATTCCAGACAGAGTTAAACGTTTTGGTGAAAACTCGAACTAGCAAGGGGAGAGGAAAAGCTGGAGGGTAAGGTGGGAAATGATTGTTGTTTTATAAGGAATCACCCAAGAAAGACAGATAAGGCGTTATTTAAAAATATCTTGAAGAATATGAGAGATACTAATAACAAATACTTTACTTCCTTCAGTGGGCTGTTAGACCTATGCAAGCAGGCTTTGCAGTGTAGAAGGATATCTTCAATATCATGCAGCTAGAGTTCGTGAAGTTCTTTTGTAAGAGGGGGCATGAGTTCACGTCCATCTACTTCAGGGCATTCTCCCTTTGGAGCTGGAATAGACCTTACAAATAAATGGAATGAGAAAAATAGAATCTCTCTCAGGGCTAGAATTGTCAGACAATTTCCATTCTGCTTCAGCAGAACTAACGAAATATAGATTACAGCATTCCCTAGTAAGAGCTTTGCACTCTGCATTAAATCCATTTAAGTTGATTTTATTTTAACCACAAAGATTCTCCAAAGAAGTTAAAATTGGCAAAAAAAAAAAAAAAAGAGCCACACTGTCTAAGTTCACTGGTGTCAATCAAGTCATTCAGTATCACTAAGAAATTCACAGCTCCACTGTCTCTTCACCCCTTCCCTAATATCTTTGATAATTTCAATCCATTTTAATCTCTCCTAGACTTTTCTCTGTGGATGTGTCTATTTCAACACACAACATAGCCACTTTGGGGTGAATTTTAAATCACAAGGAAGGAAAAGGAAAGTGTCTTTGATTGGTCACACAGTAACTCAGATACTTCCTCACTCAGTCCAGGTGTTGGAGCAGAGGCCACTCTGTGCCAGGTTTCTCAGGGCTGAGTCCCTGGGTCTCCTGCTTTTCCTCAGGTGTTGATGGGGCTCACGTGAGATGGAATACGAGCGTACAGGAGGCCTGGTGCTGGCTGCAGACCAGCTCAAAGCTCTGGGGGTTGCTGGTGATGCAGGTGTGTCTCTGACCATCTGTGGGTCTGCAGTTATACAAAGGAAGCTGTAAAATGTGTCAGTGGGAAACTAAGAATGAAATGAAAATTTCCAAACTCTACTTAAAGATGCCTTCTATACAGGATCCCTTTTTGTCTTTAACTGATTCTATTGCAGGAAGTGTCTTGTTCTATTATATGCTCAAAAAAGTGTGAATTGAATTTAAGAAGGAACGAAAAAAGGAAGGGAGAGACAAAACAGAGGAGGAAGGAAAGGAGACTGTTGAAATATGTAACACTTTAAGACATAAGACATATTAATCTCCAGAGGATATTCCCGACCCAGGAATAAACTGGGGTCTTCTGCATTGAACATGGATTCTTTACCAACTAAGCTATCAGGGAAGCCCTAACACACTTAAGACATATTAATATAAAAATTGTAAAAGGATGTTGATTACTTAACGATTCCTTGTTTTTGTCAATAGAGGCAACAAGAAATGAGTGCTATAGTTAGGACAAATAGTCATGTATAAAATGCTGACCACTCCTTTCTTTATGTCCTGCACTAATGTCATATATAACCTAGTCTCGAGGACTTTTGTGTTCATAATTTACATATAAACACGTATGCAATGGTATTCATCTCTGTAAGCCATATGGTCAATATCGCATCTGGTTGACAGTACTGAATAAATATTCTTTCCCATGAGTTTGTTAATATAATCAAACCTGAGGATTTTCTTTGGAGAGGCAGCACAGTGCTGAGATGAATTCTGGAGTCAGACTGCATAGCTTGAACCAGGCTCTTCTACTTACTATCTATAGGACCTTTGTTACTTGAACTTTCTGTCACTCAGGTTTTCCATCTATAAACTGAGAATAATAATATTGCCTCTGGCAAAGCTTATGATGATGATAAAATAAATTGTGTGTATAAAATACTTACAAAAGTGCTAAAGTAATAGTAAGTGCTAGAATAATCTGTTCAGTTCAGTTGCTCAGTCGTGTCTGACTTTGTGACCCCATGGACTGCAGCATGCCAGGCTTCCCTGTCCATCACCAACTCCTGGAGCTTGCTTAAACTCATGTCCATCAAGTTGGTGATGCCATCCAATCGTCTCATTCTCTGACATCCCCTTCTCCTCCTGCCTTCAATCTTTCCCAGCTTCACGGTCTTTTTCAATGAGTCAGTTCTTTGCATCAGGTAGCCAAAGTATTAGTTTCAGCTTCAGCATCAGTCCTTCCAGTGAATATTCAGGACTGATTTCATTTAGGGTAGACTGGCTTGATCTCCTTGCAGTCCAAGAGACTCTCAAGAGTCTTCTCCAACACCACAGTCCAAAGCATCAGTTCTTTGGTGTTCAGCTTTCTTTATAATCCAACTCTCACATCCATACATGACCACTGGAAAAACGATAGGTTTGACTAGATGGACCTTTGTTGGCTAGAATAATGCTTGTTATTATTTAATTAGGAATTAAATCCATACTCTGAAATGAAACTCTATACAATCATCTATTTTGTTAAGTGAGTGGGTGGAGGTCCTCAGTTGTGTCCCACTGTCTGCAACCACATGAACTATAGCCCGCCAGGCTCCTCTGTCCATGGAATTTTCCAGGCAGGAATACTGGAGTGAGTTGACATTTCCTACTCCATTTGCTAAGTGTAAGCTGAATAATATTAATAGTATATACTGGGTGCTTCTATCAACTGAATTTTCTTGTCATTGAGAAGTTGATGGACATCATTAGCCAGCAGGCATTATTTTTGTTCTCATCTAGGACATTTTATGGTGTCCTAGTCCAGCTGATCCCGTTCTATGTCCCCCACACTCTTCTGAGATACAAGTGCTAACTTTGTTGCAAGACTAACTTTTTGTCCCTGCTTCTGCGAATGCTCCAGGTTCACTGTCAGTCCAGTGTTTATCCGTTTCTAAGGCAAGTTTATTCTCCTTTAACATGTTCTGCAAACTGCATGCCCTTACATTTTTAAGCTAATCTGGGAATGCTTTCACTTGTTTTCTATCACAGGTGTTTCTTTTACCGTGCCTTCTCTGTTGCTTTTATTACAACAGTGAAGAGGGCAACCCAATGCATTCCCTTTTTGGGGGGATGGGGAAGTTTTGGTTAGATTGTGAATTGTAAAAGAGATTCTTTATACTTAGCACTATGGAGGTTTTAAATGTCATCAAACTGCACCGTATCTGCAGGAACTTATGTTTATCCACTTGGCAATGGATGGTTTTAGACTACCTGGTGACTGGGGCAAAGGGCAATTTAATGATTATTGTTTATCCAAGTGAGCACCCTGGGAATGTGGATCAAATCTGAATCAATTCTTCACTCCCCAGGTCTAGTAGAGGTTTATACTGGTAAATTGAATTGAAGGAGTAACATAGAATGCTATGCTCTCACGCATGTTTTCCTTAGAGAGCACTTATGGGTTATGGAGCCAAACATTCATTTTAATGGATTTGGCTCAGTATCATCAACAGAAATCGATCAGATGCAAAGGCTCTGAGACAGGTGAAGGTGCATTGGAGTGTATCAGAAATAAGTCTTTCAAATTGGTTTCCAGTCCCTGAGGGTCTATGTCAGGGAAAACGGTCCCTGACATGCCCGTTTCTCAGGGCATGTTCAGTGACTGTGGCTATCATGGTGAATAGTGTTGCCAGTTTCAAAGGTCTTATGTGTTAGAAGCTCCCAAGGTTTCATTCACATTTATTAAGAATCTTCTACTGTCTCTTTCAGTGTTTCTCTATGACTCCTTAAGGTCACATCTCAAATACGGTGGCTCTTATTATTTTCTCTTAGAGGGTTAGACTGCATAGTGGGTGAAAGCATGAACTTTGACATAAGTTAGACCTGGAATTGTCTAGGCTCTTGGGGTGGTATTCTATGGATATGAAAGAAATTGAGAAAGACTGCCTTTTGACATTAGTATATTCATCTAAAAACTGTGGTCAGAGTAGAACAGAGGATGCTCATTATTAAAGAAAACTGGAAATAGAAAAGAAGTGAATCCATTTAAACAGAGAACCTATTTGCATCATAAGTAATAACATTTTACTAGGATTTGTCTTGAAAATACAGTCATGCAAATAATTGTATTTCATCTAATATAAACAAGTTATAATTGCCAGTATGTGCTATGGTTATGGGGTAAACTGGGAAGAATGTTTGCATGGGAACTAATCTTATAGGTTAGTTATAAGTGAAAATTTTGTATTATCAAAGCCTTTGCTGTTCAGTATGACCTCATAAATGTAGGGACCTGGACAATAAATTTTCAGATAAAAAAGACTCGCCTAATGTTATTATGTGAGTAAACTAATAGGCGAGAAACACATTTGTCACTCTGTTAGAGAAGTGAAAATCTGTGTGTATAATAAACATGTATCTCCGTTGGATACCAAGACAATTATCCACCTAAGGAAAAAGATGGGTTTCAAGTGTCCGTGTTTTTAGGGCTTTACAAATTGTGTTTAGCTCTTCCTCTTTGAAAAACTGTTGTTTCTGGAAACATTTGGATTTATTCATTAGAACTGCAAGAATCAGTAACTCATTACCTGAGCTGGTCATTGGTGATCCCACTTTCTCTTCCTCTTTTCATGACCTGATCCCATCTTTTCACAATGTTCTTTACTAACAAAAGCAGTTCAGGCACATGGGTCTCTCTCAGATAATGCAGATTACAGTTGGAAATTATGATTATTCTCTGAGTTGATTACAGAACTCTGATCTGTACTACCTACTTGTTGAACCTTGATGGGGTATGCAGGAAAAATCTGAGCATAGCAACTGGCTTATTTTCAAACTTTCACCTGACTTTATGTGGTAGGCACACCATTTCTTTCTTCATCCAGGTATTTAATTCTAATCCCTTAACTTGACCTGTACTTTTCTCCAGGTTAGTAGCAGTGGGTTTTTCCATAATTAGTGCCAGTGGGTTTGTTGTAATTGAGTCCATGCACTGGCAAGGAACCCTTAAAAAATAACTGATGCAAATAATTAAGGTTTTATTTCTTCTTTGATGGCTAGCCAGGCATGTACATGTATAAATTGGGTTCTTTCTCATTAAATTCATATATATACACACACATGCATGATGCAAGAGGTGATATGCCAATTTCTAGACCTTCTTCTCAGGTGTGAAAATTGTATTTTAAGACTAAAATAATCCAAGTAGCAAAATGTGTGCTTTAGCATTTAAATATCATATTGTTATTTTCATCTCTGAAGAACTGGCCTGAAAGCTGTATACTCAAAGGAGTAATTTCTATTTCTTTTCCATTTAGTATTATTTTTAGCTTTAATTAAAAAAGGAAACTGATTTAAGAGTTAATTGTGTATGCATCACATACACTTAACAGAATTAACATTTTACCATAGTTTTGCAAGAAATATTTTGTAAAGAAACAAAGTGTTGTAAACTTAAGGAAAGTCCTATCTTTCCCCCTCACCTTTATATTAGACTTAACTACTCCTGAAGTTGGTATATTTAGTGTTCATGCATGCTTTTGCACATTTTTGTATACGTGGATATTTATAAACAATATACACTCAGCGAATGTTTTAAAAGTTTAATAAATCTCATAATAATCTTTAACTGCTTTTTGTAGTTTGCTTTTATCACTCAGCATTATATTTAAAAATTTATCCATATCAATATTTAGTATCTAGTTCATTAATTTGAACTGCTCTATGATATTTCACTGCATGAAACCAGTCCTGTTATAAGAGATCTTAAATTTATTGAATACCTCCAAGTGTCAGGCACTGTGATACACACACACACACACACACACACACACACACACACACATATATATAAAGGTTTAATCTGGGGGCAAAAATGATAAGGTTAAAATATACAGTGTATGATTTTTACCCCCAAATTAAACTGTAATTTGATGATGTTTTACTAACTGATAAAGTTAGAAATGAGAAATTTCATTTTTCTGTCCAGCAAAACCTAGCATTTCTGAGCTGACTATACGTCTTCTCAGTTCGGTTTGCAAACCAGTCAGCTATTCGCTGAACTTATTTCTCATAGCACCTTGGCAGATACATCTACTAGAAGCCTGCTCATGCTTCTGATATCCCAGTTGAAAACCTGCTTTCCTAAGTTCACAAGTTTGTTAGGTATTTTTTTTTCCATCTCCAAGGTAACACAGGCAACAGTTGTACCAAATATTTTACCACTACATGAAATGTTTCCCTGTTTTTCTGGCCTCCTGTAATAGTTTATTATCATTCCCCACTTGGTCTGAAAGCCAATGCTATGCATATTGGATTTTCACACAATAGTACCTTAATTCTAGGTACCAATTTCTTTATCATTTATATTTTGCCATAATAATGCCTAAAAAACCTTTCGATACTCAGTGTCATAAAAAACCATCAATTTTTTTTTTTGGTTTCTCATTGATTTTCACAGCTGTAGATAGGTTGATCTAGGTTGAGCTTAGCTGAGTTGAATTATAAGCTGCAGATTGAATCCAGATCTGTTCCACATGGCTTTTCTCTTCCTTGGCCCATGGACTATTTGTAGCTTGCCTTTTTCTTGGTAATCACAGAGGCTCAAGAGGGAAAACTCAGTAATACAGGTGTACCTCAAGCCTCTGTTTGCATCATGTCCACCAACATCCTATTGGTTAAAGTCTAAGGTCAACAGGGCAGGGAAGAGTACTGAGAGTTTCATGGCAAAGAATGTGCAGAGAGAAGAGAAAAGAAATAAGAAAAATAATGCAATTTTAATGTAAAAATTAGACACACACAGCTATAGAATCAGTTTAACTTCACCCCTTTTTAGTAAGAATCAGAGGAGATAAGCATCATTATACATTTGGAGCAAAAAGAAAATCAAGATAGAAAAGACAAACAGATCAAGTTTGCAGTTAAAATAAGTGTGGATTTTCATTTTCATATGTTTTTAAGCATGCCACTCTTCTTTAAAACTTAATGGAAAAGTATGTAATCAGATTATATTGATGAAACTTAGGTGAAGCAGTAGATAAAGAATTCTGTCCCATTTGTTCACAAAAAAAGTCTTCAGGAAGGAAACAGAAAAAAGCTTCAGCCCCTATATGTCTTCTTTGATAGGAAAGGCAATGATTAGTGCTTTGTTGTAAACAGGAAAGCACAAGGCATGCTTATGGAAATAAAGCATTGAGTATTTACAGACAACTAATCAGGAGAAATATCGATAACCTCAGACACACAGATGACATCACACTTATGGCAGAAAGTGAAGAACTAAAGAGCTTCTTGATGAAAGTGAGAGAGAAGAGTGAAAAAGTTGGGTTAAAACTCAATAATATGGAAATAGCATATCTATATAAGAACATTGATATATTTGCAGGATATTATGATTCCATATATGTTGTTTAGATGTTAGAAATAGCTATTTTAGAATTTAAAAGTCTATTTCACTAGAAAAATTCTCAGAAACATATTCCCTATTGTAGTAATATAAATTTAATTTCTCCATTCTTTTACTTTTCCTCCAGAAATCTCTTCTGTTATCCTCTGTGTTAACTTTAACAAATTGTATGCCTGAAATTTAGACTCTATAAACTTATTTTGATAAACTGAAAACAACAACAAAAAAACCCAAAAACTCAACATTCAGAAAACTAAGATCATGACATCTGGTCCCATCACTTCATGGCAAATAGATGGGGAAACAACAGAAACAGTGAGAGATTTTATTTTGGGGGGCTCCAAAATCACTGCATATGGTGACTGCAGCCATGAAATTAAAAGACGCTTACTCCTTGGAAGAAAAGTTATGACCAACCTAGATAGTATATTCAAAAGCAGAGACATTACTTTGCTGACTAAGGTCCGTCTAGTCAAGGCTGTGGTTTTTCCAGTGGTCACTGTTGCACACTGGCTCTTGAATGCAGTGCACAGGCTTAAGTGCTCCATGGCATGTGGGATCTTAACCCCCCGACCACGGATGGAACCCATGTCCCTGCATTGGATAGCGTTTCTCAACCACTAGACCAACAGTAAGCCCCAGTCTTCTTATATAAGGCTACTTGTCCTCTTTTTAAAAATTTTCAATGTCTTTAATGGGATATAATTCATCTAAGGTGTACTATTTAGTGGTTTTTAGTATTCAGTCATGCAGCTATCTGTATAACTTCAGAACAGTTTCACCATGCCTCAAAGAAACTCCCTACTTCAAACTCCATACCCACAGTAGTCAAGCCCAGTCTAATGCCTAGTTGTTGCCTAGGTGGGTCTTCTGAAAGTGAGAGAAAATTATGGGTTCTTTACCACTGAGCCACCTGGGAATCCCAAAGAGTCACATAGACACTTATTAATAGATGGCCCTCCTTCCCCATCACAGCATTGGTTTTATTGGATTGTAATTTGACTTGATGTCACATGCCTACACCTAGAAGTATCATAAGATAAAGGCCTGTGCCACTTATCCTAAAGATGCTTTCTATCATATTACAGGTTATTCTCAAAATCATCCACAAAAGAAACTGAGTCTTTATAGATTTTCCTGTTCTGAGCATTCCATGTAAATGGAATATGCAATATGTGCTTTTTTGCAACTAGCTTCTTTCATTTAGCATCATGTTCTTTTTTTTTTTTTTTTTTTGACATAACACTGGAGTGGGTTTCAACTAACATTATTTAAGTGCTAACTATGTGCTTCAGCTTCAGCATCAGTCCTTCCAGTGAATATTCAGGGTTGATTTCTTTTAGGATTGACTGGTTGGATCTCCTTGCAGCCCAAGGGACTGTCAAGAGTCTTCTCCAACACCACAGTTCAAAAGCATCAATTTTCGGCACTCAGCTTTCTTCACAGTTCAACTCTCATATCCATACATGACCACTGGAAAAACCATAGCCTTGACTAAATGGACCTTTGTTGGCAAAGTAATGTCTCTGCTTTTTAATATGCTGTCTAGGTTGGTCATAGCATTTCTTCCAAGGAGCAAGCTTCTTTTAATTTCATGGCTGCAGTCACAATCTGCAGTGATTTTGGAGCCCCCCAAAATAAAGTCTCTCAATGTTTCCATTATTTCCCCATCTCTTTGCCACAATGTTACGGGGAGGGAGGAGAGAGGGGGGTTCAGGATGGGGGAACACATGTATACCTGTGGCGGATTCATGTTGATGTATGGCAAAACCAATACAATATTGTAAAGTAATTAACCTTCAATTAAAATAAATAAATTTATATTAAAAATAAAAAGCAGAAACATTACTTTACCAACAAAGTTCTGTCTAGTCAAAGCTATGGTTTTTCCAGTAGTTATGTATGAATATGAGAATTGGACTCTATGGAAAGATGACTGCCAAATAATTTATGCTTTTAAACTGTGGTGTTGGAGAAGACTCTTGAGAGTCCCTTGGACTGCAAGCAGATCCAACCAGTCCATCCTAAAGGAAATCAGTCCTGACTGTTCATTGGAAGGACTGATGCTAAAGCTGAAACCCCAGTACTTTGGCACCTGATGCAAAGAACTACTCATTGGAAAAGACCCTGATGCTGGGAAAGATTGAAGGCAAGAGGAGAAGGAGATGACAGAGGATGAGATAGTTGGATGGCATCACCAACGTGATGGACATGATGAGTTTAAATAGGCTGCGGGAGTTGGTGATGGCCAGGGAAACCTGGCATGCTGCAGTCCATTGGGTCGCAAAGAATCAGACACAACTGAGTGCCTGAATTGAACTGAATCAGTGGAATCTGATAGGATTACCTAAGTACAGTTCACCTTTGAATGAGGCAGGGGTTAGCAGTGCCAAGCACCAGCCCTCCAAATTCAAAAACTTGCATATAATTTAGAATAAGTCCTCCATGTCTGTGGTTCTGTAACTACAGATTCAACCCACCACAGATTGTGCAATAATATGTTGTTTACTATTTGAAAAAATCTCTTAAGTGGACCCAAGCAATTCAAACATGCTGTTCAGAGGTCAACTGTATACCAAGAGGTCAACTGCACTTATTCTGGTGAAGGGGGTATATCAGAATACCTGCAGATCTTTAAAGTTGATTTCTTTTTGTTGTCATTAGTATTAAATTTTTTTAAACTGATTTTACTGGAGTCTAGTTGTTTTACAAAATGTTGTGTTAGTTTCTGCTGCACAGCAAAGTGAATCAGTTACATGTAATGATTTTGTGTGCTGAAGAGCTGACGGTATGAATCCTATGTAAACTAATAGACTACCAAATAGATGCCTGTATACTTTCCTTTCCCTTGAAAAAAAAATTAAATTCAAACTTAGCTGAGTTTGTTATTACCTGACATGTGAAGCAGCTGAGTATACTTTATTCAGTCAAATATATAGCTTGTACTGATTGTATTCATTAAATTGATGTCCCTATTTGTGAAAATTCAGCGGTGCCAGTGGTAAAGAAACTGCCTGCCAATGCAAAAGGCCTAAGAGATGCAGGTTCCATCCTGGGTTGGGACAATCCCCCGCAGGAGGGCATGGAAACCCACTCCAGTGTTCTTGCCTGGGAAATCCTATGGACAGAGGACCTGGAGGGCTACAGTCCATAGGGTAGCAAAGAGTTGGACATACCTGAAGCAAGTTAGCACATCACATCATCAGACTTAAAATGGATGCATTTTACTGCATGTAAACTTGATCTCAATGACGATGAAAATGAGCAGTGCATTGTTTCAGTTCAGTTCAGTCACTCAGTCATGTCCAACTCCCTGTTACCCCACGAACTGCAGCACGCCAGGCCTCCCTGTCCATCACCATCTCCCAGAGTTCACTCAAACTCACATCCATCAAGTCAGTGATGCCATCCAGCCATCTCATCCTCGGTCAGCCCCTTCTCCTCCTGACCCAATCCCTCCCAGCATCAGGGTCTTTTCCATTGAGTCAACTCTTCGCATGAGGTGGCCAAAGTACTGGAGCTTCAGCTTTAGCATCATTCCTTCCAAAGAAATCCCAGGGTTGATCTCCTTCAGAATGGACTGGTTGGATCTCCTTGCAGTCCAAGGGACTCTCAAGAGTCTTCTCCAACACCACAGTTCAGAAGCATCAGTTCTTCAGCGCTCAGCCTTCTTCACAGTCCAACTCTCACATCCATACGTGACCACAGGAAAAACCATAGCCTTGACTAGATGCACAGTTTAGGTGCACCTAAAAAAAAGAACACAGTCTTATGGACTTAGAAAGCAAACTTATGGTTAACAAAGGGGAAGTGGGGAGGGATCAATTAGGAGTTTGTTATTGACATATATACACTACCATATGTAAAAATAATCAACAAGGACCTACTCTATAGCACAGGAAACTCTACTCAGTACACTATAATAACCTATATGGGAAAAGAATCTAAAAAAGAATATATATGTGTGCATGTCTATCTAAGCCACTTTTCTGTACACCTGAAAATAACACAATGCTGTTAATCAACTGTAATATAAAAAAATGTTATGTCAAAAAAAGAACATTATGCTAAATGAAAGAGGCTAGTTGCAAAAAAGCACATATTCCATTTACATGGAATGCTCAGAACAGGAAAATCTATAAAGACTCAGTTTCTTTGTGGATGATTTTGAGAATAACCCTGTAATATGATAGAAAGCATCTTTAGGATAAGTGACACAGGCCTTTATCTTATGATACTTCTAGGTGTAGGCATGTGACATCAAGTCAAATTACAATCCAGTAAAAGCAATGCTGTGATGGGGAAGGAGGGCCATCTATTAATAAGTGTCTATGTGACTCTTTGGGATTCCCAGGTGGCTCAGTGGTAAAGAATCCATAATGTTCTCCCACTTTCAGAAGACCCACCTAGGCAACAACTAGGCATTAGACTGGGCTTGACTACTGTGGGTATGGAGTTTGAAGTAGGGAGTTTCTTTGAGGCATGGTGAAACTGTTCTGAAGTTATACAGATAGCTGCATGACTGAATACTAAAAACCACTAAATAGTACACCTTAGATGAATTATATCTCATTAAAGATGTTGAAAATTTTTAAAAAGAGGACAAGTAGCCTTATATAAGAAGACTGGGGCTCACTGTTGGTCTAGTGGTTGAGAAACGCTATCCAATGCAGAGACATGGGTTCCATCCGTGATCGGGGGGTTAAGATCCCACATGCCATGGAGCACTTAAGCCTGTGCACTGCACTGAAGATCTGGTGTGCAACAACTAAGACCAGACACAGCCAAAAAAAGCAGGCAAATACCATTTACAAGCTACTATAGAGGACTTTCCAGGATAAGTAGTGCTCCAAAGTCCAGACACCTTTATCATGTTCCCTAAACCTTGACTCGATTTGACTCGATGTTGACCAGAATTATGCTGATCCACCCTAGGAGGTTGCTTTGCACTGCTTCCAGCAGAGTTCTCATTTTCTTAGGATGATCCCTTCTGGGCCAGCCAGGAGCCAGAATGCAGGTGGACCGATCCTGAGCCTAGGCACCAACCATAGAGCAAATTAGACATTGCTCTCTACTATATAATGTCCAAGGGTAAAGTTTCCATGACTTTAAAGTATATAAATGTCACAGTAACTCCTTTTCATAACAGCATATATTATGAGATTAATCCTGTATACCTTATCATTGGAGAAGGCAATGGCACCCCACTCCAGCACTCTTGCCTGGAAAATCCCATGGGTGGAGGAGCCTGTGGGCCACAGTCCATGGGGTCGCTAAGAGTTGCACACAACTGAGTGACTTCCCTTTCACTTTTCACTTTCATGCATTGGAGAAGGAAATGGCAACCCACTCCAGTGTTCTTGCTTGGAGAATCCCAGGGATGGGGGAGCCTCGTGGGCTGCCGTTGTTGGGTCACACAGAGTCGGACACAACTGAAGCGACTTGGCAGCAGCAGCAGCAGCAACCTTATCATTATTAAAATTTTCTCATAGATCCTGTGATTAAACTAAACCATCAAAGAGTCAGATGCCTATGTGTGTGCTCAGTCATGTCTGACTCTTCTGTGGCCACATGGACTGCAGCCCATCAGGCCCCTCTGTCCATGGGATTTCCCAGGCAAGAATACTGGAATGGGTTGCCATTTCCTTCTCCAGGGGATACTCCCAGCCCAGAGAACAACTGTCAGTTTTCGAGAACATTGATCCCTCGGCTCGGGCTGCTTACACAGGATTTAGGGCATGCAATTACAATGTATATACTAATCTCCTTCCATACTTCATTTTGTTTTCCTTCCCTCATTTTCCTTCCATCTCAGTTTTATCACTTTATCTTACTTGGATTTATTTTATTTTGTGCTAGATTTTTATCTGTAAAACATGTCTCAGTTTAAACCCTTCTTAAAGATAAAAATTAATTTTGACTGGTGATTGGAAAAAATAATAGTCACTGAGATTAATTTGCTTGATCTTGAGTACTTTAATATGCAGCTCACCTGAGCAGGAGTTAATGAAGCTTACCAGGGTACTGTTTTACAAGGGTTGCTGCAAGTGTGGTCTGCATGCCCGGGGTGCCAGATTCTTTTCTCCAGTTGTCAGATAACTTCAGACATGAATCATGCTCACATCCATCTTTAAAATTGCTAGATGTTATTTTTGATAACAAAAAAAGTTAATCAAGAATAAGCCCATGGTGTAGGATAATTATATTAAGTATGTTGTAAAAATTTTAAGCAAATATAAACTTGTATAGAGCAGACCAGTGACTGCACAGCTTCTGTATTAATTGCTCATTAATAATTAATGTGAGGATCCCTCTTACAAGGAACTAGTGAAACACTTAGTTGAAAGGACCTACTTTATTTGTTAAATAGAGTTTTAACTCACGTGACCATGATAAAAAAGCTGTGGTCATTCAGAGTCTTGCATGCATTATTTCTCTAGGAAAAAAATAATTTTTAGAGTGCCTATGCCAAAACAGCATCTTCAGCTGGTTATGGACAAAATTTCTTATATTTGTGTTTCTCTGATGCTGGAAGGATGTGTATTTGAATTATGTGCCTTAAAGCCAATCTGATTCAAGGAGAACTCGGAGTTTTAATAACCACAAACTGCTACCTTTAAAGGAAGAGAAACTTTTATGCCTTTTCTGCATCATTGAGTTCTTCATCTCATTTTCCAGCCTGAAAACCAAAGGCGCAAAACTATATTAATCCAGCAGCTGAGGGGCATATTTAAAATAAAATATTTGAAGCTATTTTAGTAACAGCCTTCCTGAAATTTCCAAGTAGTTAATATTGCGATTAGAATAGCTGACAGGCAGTTATGGAAATCCTAGTCTATATGAATTTGTGAATTCTAGCTTTATTGAGATTTCTTGTTTTTATAATATCTGACCTTTGAAAAATCATTAATTTTAACAGTTTGTGATGATTTCTTATGATGACTCTTATTTACAATATTTTAGATATTTCTAATGTTTGAGGGCTCTAATCATCCATTCCAGTTCTCTTGGTCATGACTTTGTGTAAGTTATACAGTCTGTAAAAATAGATGTTATAGAAGGTATCAGATTACTTTTTTATATTTTTGTTCTTTATGCCCAGTTTTACAAATGCTTTCTTTTTTGCTTATTTGTTCTTTGACTCCCTTTTACAAATAGTCTTTTTCTCTAAACTCCAGATTATGAGATGCAAATATTTGCATATATACCTGATGTGAAGATTGACTCATTAGAAAAGACTCTGATGCTGGGAGGGATTGGGGGCAGGAGGAGAAGCGGATGACAGAGGATGAGATGGCTGGATGGCATCACCAACTCGATGCACATGAGTTTGGGTGAACTCCGGGAGTTGGTGATGGACAGGGAAGCTTGGTGTGCTGCAATTCATGGGGTCTCAAAGAGTCGGACACAACTGAGCGACTGAACTGAACTGAACATACCAATGAGTGGTAGAAAATCATAACAATTTTTCATGCATCTAATATCTGTTAAACATACCATGTTATATAATATAAATTGTTTTCTCTAAACTCCAGATTATGAGATGCAAATATTTGCATATATACCTGATGTGAAGAGTTGACTCATTAGAAAAGACTCTGATGCTGGGAGGGATTGGGGGCAGGAGGAGAAGCGGATGACAGAGGATGAGATGGCTGGATGGCATCACCAACTCGATGCACATGAGTTTGGGTGAACTCCGGGAGTTGGTGATGGACAGGGAAGCTTGGTGTGCTGCAATTCATGGGGTCTCAAAGAGTCGGACACAACTGAGCGACTGAACTGAACTGAACATACCAATGAGTGGTAGAAAATCATAACAATTTTTCATGCATCTAATATCTGTTAAACATACCATGTTATATAATATAAATTGTATAACTATGTTAAATATATCTAAATGTTGAATGTATCCATATATCTACAATAGGGATCTTTGCTGTATTTGTGCACTCATGTCCAACTCTTTGCGACTTCATAGAATATAGCCCTCCAGGCTCCTCTGTCCTTGGGATTTCCCAGGCAAGAATACTAGAGTGGGCTGCCATTTCCTCTCCAGGGGATCTTTTGCACCCAGGGATCAAATCTGCATCTCCTTTTTCTCCTGCATTGGCAGGCAGATTCTTTACCATTGAGTAGATATTTGCAAATGGTCACTTACGGGAATTTCACCAACTTATATCACTGCTAATAAGGTATTACAAGTATCTTTTTATTCAGACCCTCTCTAACATTATGTGTTGTCAAACTTTTTATTTTTGGCAATCTGATTGCTTAAAAAAAATTTAAGCTATTTCTTTACATTTGACAGTGCTTATTCTAATCACTAAAAACACATACACGGCTGCATATATACACATGTATATGTGTGTATGTGTAGTTATATATACATGTCTTGGCCTTGCATCATGCTCAGTTGTGTCGAACTATTTGTGACCCCACGGAATGTAGCCCACGAGGCTCCTCTGTCCATGGGATTTTCTAGGTGAGAGTAACTGTCCATGGGATTTTCTAGGTGAGAGTACTGGAATGGATTGCCGTTTCCTTCTTCAGGGGATCTTCCCAGCCTAGGGACTGAACCTGTGTCTCTTTCATTGCAGGCGGATTCTTTACTTGCTGAGTCATCAGGGAAGCCCATATATGCAAGCGTGTGCATATATGTATGTGCGTGTGTGTCTCTGTGTGTTCTGTGTATGTCTCTGCACATGTTTATAGGAGAGAGAGAGACTGGTGGAATTTATAGACTGGAATTTTTAACCTTTTTTAAATAATGGATTCTGTGTGTTGCATCAGACTTAGGAAGTTCTTCCACACTCTGAGATTATTCAAATAAATATCCCATGATTTCTTCTAGTACTTTTGTGTTTTATTCTTTCACTTTAATTTCACTGATTCATATGTCATTTATTTTAGTGTAAGTTGTGATATAGTAAAGTAATGCTCAAATTCTCCAAGCCAGGCTTCAGCAATACGTGAACCATGAACTTCCACATGTTCACGCTAGTTTTAGAAAAGGCAGAGGAACCAGAGATCAAATTGCCAACATCCACTGTATCATGGAAAAAGGAAGAGAGTTCTAGAAAAACATCTATTTCTGA